>MU719095.1:0-21132 GCA_026770625.1 Nicotiana glauca | reverse complement strand
CCCCCCCGGAAAAGGGGGGAATGACAAGAACTCCCCAAAGAGCAGGAGAAATCTGGACAAACCTTGAAGCAACGCCGCTGCGGTCCAACTTTGCCATAAGCATGGCCCTTGACTGAGCATTTAATGCCTGGAATGTAGACAAAATGATTCATATGAGCATGCATTTAATAATAGAGCTGGCAACAATTAGCAACCTAAAGTTTTCTTCTGACAGTTCTTTCCCTTCTCTGTCTATGCATGGTGGAATTTAGCAAGTTGCCGGAAACTGGCACCACCTACCCGAGCATAATATCAGAGAGAATGAATTCATCAGATTACTAATTTGCAAGCATATTCAGATTTACCAAAAAGAAGAAAAAATAAAATACAAATTTTCGTCAATTTAAAGAGAAAGAAAGAGGAAAGGAAGACTTCCCATTAGTTGTCGTGTTATGAACAAAATGAGCCTATTGCTTCCCAAGAAGCTTCAGAATGGATTAGCCTAAAGAAATACAAGTTCAGCTTTCTAATACTTCTACTTCCTAGGATGGTTCAAATCAGATCGCTGCTACTGAGCTGCTTTGAGGGTGGTTAAGTCAAAAATGGGATCAACTAGCTGAAAGGGAGTATTCGCCGAGTGTGCACTTAGGTAACCTAAATTTGTTTTACACAGCAGTATTAGGAAGAATGAAGAGTGATCCCATATCATAAATCGTTCAGCTTTTGCAAATGCTCAACACAAACTTCTGGTCACAAAAACTATACCATGCATAATGTTGAAGCAATTATATAGCACTTCCTCTATTGTACTTTTATATGATAGTATTTGACTAGACATTGTAAGATATTAATTTGAGTCGTGCATATTACACTAGAGGTAGCATAAGAATATAAAATGACGATCAAAAGTCAGTTTGGTATTGCAAACATCACATCAACATTTAAAATTCAAATGAAAAAATGAACCTCTCTAGAATGCCGATGTCAATGCCAAACACTTTCCAACATCCCAAAATGAAAAGAGCATCTTGTAAATAGTTCAGCAAGAATACTTTCTTTAAGAACTAAAAAATTCAGGAACAGCTAATATATTGTTTCCTAGAGTATGTAAAAAAAACAAGAAATAACACTCAGCACAGAATTCTGCTTTACAATATTCCAACACAAAAAAAAAAAGAATTTTCCTAGGAGAATATGATATCACTCAATGGAAACAACATAAACCAAATGAATAAAGGAAGTCAAAGCACAACGTCCCCTAGCCTTGATAATGGCTCCATGTTATAATCTTTTCTTTTAACATTGACCTTCAGCGTTATGCTCAGTAGGGTGTGTTCATGGTTCAGTTTCAATTTGGTTTGGTTTTCATCTAAACGGAAACCAAAACCAACTACATCAATTTGTTAAATATAGAACTAAACCAAAACAGTCGCTTTTTCGGTTTTGTTGGGTTTTTCTGTTTATTTTCACATGAAATACAAATTCATTTCATTGTTAGTAGAGCTAAAGACACAATTTCTAATACGTCGCCACGTCGGTATATGCTTAGCAAGAATTGAACAAAAGGATAAACCTATTATGTATTAAAGCATCTAGATGTGAGAAATTCCACCAAGAAACATGACAATTATTCACTTTCGTAGATCAAAAAACAACCTTGCATCCATAAATGTTTCCAAATTTATCTAATCTTAATGATTAAGACAGTAAATAAATCATTCTTAAATAACTATAATATATAGACTGATATGAAAACTCTACAAAGCACCATGAGTATGCCTATACAACTTTTTTGGTTAAAAAATATATAAAGTAGATTTATAAAACAAAGATTTATCACCATAAAAATTTAATAAATAATATATTTATAATACTCGGTTTGGTACTTTGGTTATGCTCTATCCATGAATACTTAACCAAACCAAATGTAGTCGATTTTTTAATTGAAAACCAAACCGAGTCAAAAGAGTGTAGGATATTACGTCGATTTACTTTGGTTTGATTCGGTTTTCGTTTACATTTCCACCGAAAACAATCGAAGAACTCAAATATTTCAATAACATAGGAGTGGCTGATCCTGTTAAAACCTGCCAGTGTTTTGACTTGTACAACTGCCAGCTCCTCCCCCCCCGCCGCCCCCCCCCCCCCCAAAATAAAATAAGTAGGAAAAGAGAGAGAGACACTAGAAGCTATAATGATAATGCAGTAAAATAGCACATCACTTTTCTCCGGTAATGTCTAACAGAAAGCTCCTGTCAAATGAGAACACAGGGATCGGCCGAGAGAGAGAGACAGAGAGGCTAAAAGCTATAATGATAATGCAGTAAACTAGAACATCACTTTTCTCTGGTTATGTCTAACAGGTAGCCTGTCAAATGAGAACATATGGATTGGCCTTTTACCACCACTATCATACTCATAATTTCCGAAGTATCTAACCTACTTGAGGGAAAAGATGGCATGCAAAGTCCTCCAATATAATGATTTAAGAGAACACTCACCAAGCCACCTCCTTCATCATCATCAAAATCTGCAGTTTTAGCTCCAGCATCTTGTACTCCGACATGTTCAGTAACGGATGAAACCTGCATTGAACCAAAAAGGCTAGTCAAGGCTCAATAATACTGCCATCCAACAGTATTTAAAGAAGCAAGGTCTACAGAGACATACTTTGATGGTGCGACCCGCAATTTCAAGCTTGCCATTCAAGCTTTGAGCTGCCTTTGCATGTTCGAGTTGAGCAAACTAAGATGAACCCAAGTTGAAACATAAAGGCGTAATTAAATGAAATAAAATAACGATAAATATATTGAAGAGAAACATTGCAATTCTGCTAAATACTTACTTGGACAAATCCAAAACCCTTACAATGCCCTGTTTCAGGATCTGTAGGTAATTGCACAAGCTCCACTGGCCCAAAAGCTTCAAAAATCTGAACACACCAGACATAATGGAATGCAAATAGAAACAGAATAAAAGCTTAGTCAGAGATCGGTCTCAGGACATCGGAAAAGTCAATCATACATGCTGAAAAAACAAAGTAACGCATACCCATCTAAAAAAACAAAGTAACACATACCCATCTAAAAAAAACAAAGTAACGCATACATCAGTGTGTAATACTAAATTTATCATTTATTAGAAGCAAAGAGCCCTAAGATGTCTGACAGTTATTCTGCAACAACACAGAATATGCGCATTTAAGCCTCCACCATTATGCATTGCATATAACAAGTGTCTATCCTAGTGCTTTTGTTACTGTACTCGGATAAAGACGTCAATCTTGTTACCTGTCTAAGCTGTAACTCTGTCATGTTGAAATGGAGATTTCCCACATAAAGTTTTCTCTCTGAGGCAGCATTTGGCCCTGCCAACCCTGATCCACCACCAGACGCAGTTGACTGAACAAGGTTTTTTTCAGCTTCAGAAGGTTTTACCATGACTGGTTGGCCAAAAAGCAAGCGACCGGATAAAGCAATAGCCATTGGCACAGACATTGCATCATAAAACTCAATGTACCTGCAGAGATATCAATAAGTTATTAACAGAACTGAAATAACAGCATAGATCAGGTACTTAGACCACATCGTGGCAAAGCTGAGAAGCATAAAGAAATCTACTGGTTGGTGACAGAAGACATCCAGGGAAAGGACATGAAAGCCCTAGCAATGTTAGTACTAGGCCCTAGAACAACAATATATAACCAATGTCAATAAGATTAAAACCATGTCTGGAATTCGTAACAAGAAAAAAGGTAAGCAAGAAACCTCTTAGATTCAGCAGAGGTAAAAACACATACGGGTGGGTCCCACAGGCACATATCAGTAGCACTCAAGTATACGCATTTGCAAGCATATGGTTTAACATTTCATATTCAAAAAAAGAACTTTAAATACTCTCAGGACAATTTGTACTGATTGGCATCTTGCTATGTTTATAGCTGGTGTATTATTATTTTTAATATAAAACTACGTTTACAATTGTTATATTATTTACAGACCATATCTCATAACTAAACTTCAAATGATGCAATCTTGAGATTCAACTCAACTAAAATTCACAGTACTTGACACTCTAGATAACCCATTTCCTTATACAAATACAATTCAAATAACCTTTACTCCGCCACTATAATGATTTTAAGGGAAGCCAGAAATGCATGCTAACAAACTCAATCCCCAACTTGACTCGGCATAAATCCCCATTTTCCATTTCGCTATGCTTGGACCTATTTTATTCCAAATCAACAACCTTCCTCTCTTACCGAACTTGGTCGGCAATGTGTTGGCCACCAGAAATCATAGAATAAACCAAAAGGGAAATCTATAAAAACAAAGAAAAAAGCAAAAACCTATATGAGAAACACAGTTTTTCTACCATCTGAGAGTAACAGAGACCACACAGAAGTCAAAGGAACAAATCAAGAATACAGTCTGGCTGCAAAGCAGCAACTTTATTAACCACCATGGTAGATAGACAATACTTTAGTTTGAATTAAGAGGCATAGTATGCCCCAATGCTACATCACATGGTTAACATTCAAAACGGAATTGGCACTATCGTAATCCTTGAGACTTTAGGAGTACTATGTGAAGCAAGATGCACATTACTTAAGAAAGGAAAAAGAAAAGAAATAACACGCAAAATTTGCAGGGTATAGAATTTGATTAAGGACATACCCAACTCCTTTAGATCGCCTTGAATTCCGGTCCATGATTAACCGCACATCCCTCACCTAGAAATGTAGAAATGAATGTCAAAAGAAATAGATAAATTGAATTTAGAGGCCCTTTTGGTACTCATACTATAAACACCACAAAACCTGCAATAGGTCATGCATAAAATCATCAGTTATAACCTGATCAGACTACACTGTGCATCCAATCAAGTATAGAATCTTGAGACATGAGAAAGTAATTAAGCTACCTGATACAGAAGGCAGAGAAGCAGTTACTGCAACAGCAAGGAGAAGCATACAGCATGCATTAATAGTATACGGAAGTAGGGTCAAGCGAACAACACAAATCAATTTTTTGCTCCTAAACATGAAGTATCATATCAATTCTAGAGGACCACAAGAAAATGAAATTCTAAGACAAATGTAAACCAGCACATATTGATAATAAAAACCAGAAGTTGTCCAGAAGCAGAGTTTATGTACCATGAAGCAAAAGGCGGACCCAAATGAACTAACCTTTCCTGCTTGTGAGAAGAACTCATACACATCCCTTTCAGTTGCCTTCAGGGGCATCTATAAAAAGTTCAGACCAAATAAATCAGGGAATGAACCTACTGATCAGCTAAATCACCTAGCGTGAAATGCTCAGGTATGGCAATAAACAAGGCAGAAACAAAGACATCAAAACCAACCTGGTAAGCAAATACAGTTCTCTGGTCCCTTTCTGGATCAGCTTCTGGTTCAATCTTTTCTTTCTTCTCCTTGAATCTCCTGTATACATGACTCAGACCATAATGAGAATATGTATGGCACAAGATCATAGCAAAAAAGTATCTAAATATGACCTCGTTAACCGGCCACAGAGTTAGTGCAGACCCTCGCTTTCCCTATTTCACAATCCACATAACATATTGAAGCAAATCAACCTTTATATCGCATTAATTTCAAGGATAGTAAAGAAAAGTACGAGGCTCTATTTATAAATTTTAAGTTACATGTAAAAGGGAGAGGATTTTCATTTACATAATTGCACCTGCTACATTTGAACACAATCAACTACTACACCAAGTTTAACAAAACTTGCATAAATACATGAACATGCAACAAATTATATTAGGACATGATGAATCATCATCCTCTAAAATATCCCTCGCTGTGCAAAATGTTTCATCTTTATCAATTAGATAGAGTAGCTCCTGCAGCAGGAAAGATCATCAAGGCAAGCCCTTTCAAGAAAAATGCGGATAAAAGTTAGAAAGCTCCTATAAGTTTTTGGACAGGCTAGTTGAAAAAGCTAACTTCATTTGTCTACTTGATTATCTGAATATAACATTGCCGCTCCCTATAAATGCTCCAGGACCCAAAACGAGTTTTATCTTTATATCTAAACAGAAACAACTAGAATTCTAACCTCCAGTGACACACATCATTCCCATTTAAAAAGAAAACAAGTACAAATGGAGCATATTCTAGAAGATAATTTGAACTTTTGAAGCATCTCCAAGTATAAACTTCAAGTTAAGAACATGAATGCAGTAGGTGTTGTGACATTATTCGCTGTCCAGCACCAAAATTTTGAGACTTTTCCCTGCTTTCACAAAAACAATCACATAAAAAGAGTTAATGCATTTTCGTCTCGATACAGAAGAAAAGGTTGAAAACTGATACAGCCTCACACCATATGCGTTGCCAACCTAGAAATCCAATACATCATTTGTCAACATCTCACAGATGTAAGAAAAAGTAACCTTAAATCCATCAATGCAAAAACATTGGAAGGATTCAAGAGTGAGTGATAATCTCAAAGGCCAAAAAGGAACTTAACAGACCTTATCAAACTCAATACATGTGGGAATAAGCCACTTCTTCAATCAAGCCTTGAAGGGTTTCCGCATTGTTAGCCCATTAAGATGTGCAAATAATCCATCTACGATTTCAACCCAAGTCAGAATATTACATCCTATATGGATAAACTCACACTCTTTTACGCATTTAGACTATTTCAAAAAGTCTCTTCCGTTTGAATCCACTAGAACTCAAAAACACTCAGCAGAGCGTGTTCAAACACATACTTAAACTGAGCCATAACCTGATTTTTTCAGCTTTTTAGGTCACAACAGCAGTCAGACAAGCCTAAATTTTTTTATCAAGGACGTGTCTGGTGACGTTGAAAGGAACCAAAAGACATCAATAACTAGTACAAAAGATAAATAGTGGCACCTAGCAATTCTATAAAGTCAAATTGAGAAATTAAGAAGATAAGATGCAAATACTGTTTCACTACATTAACGGCTATATAGTTGTAGCTGATAGCCACATTGATGTACATCAGAAAGTATTCTCCAAACACTACAACTTGAACTGACAATTACTATCAACAAACACTAATCCTTTTGTAATAAACTGAAAAAAATTGATATGAATTTAACATAAGATAAATGCAAAGAGTGTCACCTGCTGTCTCGTGATTCAAAGTCACGTTCACGCTCGACGTCTCTTGACAGCTCCTTCTCTCGCTCTCGCTCTCGCTCAATCCTGGAGCGACTCCGGCTCCTCCTTGACCTCTCCCTCTCTCTATCCTTCTCCTTCTCCTTCTCCTTCTCCTTCTCCTTCTCCCGTTCCTTATCTCTCTCCCTATCCCGATCTCTACTCTTCCTCTCCCTCTCTCGTTCCTTCTCCTTCTCCCTCTCTTTCTCCTTCTCCTTCTCCCTCTTCTCTCTGTCACGTTCTCGGTCTCGGTCCTTTGAGCTTCTCTCTCTGTCTCTCTCCGATTCCCGTTCCCTGCTCCGATGCCTAGACGACCTTTCCCTTTCCCTATCTCTATCTTTATCTCTCTCCTTATCCTTTTCGCCGTCGCCGCGAGACCTTTTGCTGCTCCGGCGATCTCTATTGTCGTCTTCGGCGGCGTATTCCTCGCTCCCGTCTCTCTCCCTTCGGCGATAGGCTTTCTCGCTCTTCTCCTTCTCGGTGCTGCTGTTGTTGTTGTCTTTGCTCTTTGTAGAAGGACCGCCGTTGGTCTCTTCTACAGTCTTCTCCAGATAATCGTACTCATCGAAGTCCATTTGAGGTGACGTTCTCTGCCGAACGGCCGAAGGCTCGTTGTTCCGCCGGTGAAGTGCTGGTTAGGTTTTGACAGAAACCTTAGCGAACTTTCTCAGATTAGGGTTTTTTGATACCTATCTGGAAATAAGCGTAGCACTATTAAAACTTGTGTAGTACTTTGTAAAGGAAGATATTTTCTAGTTTTTTAATGTGTGTTTTTAACTCAAATTGACCCTTAAAGTTTGGTCGCTTTATTTCTATCCTCCTCATATAATACTGAGCAATAACAGTCCCTTTATATATGCAAATGTGAGCACTTATGGTGCACTCCACTCTAACATACCAGTTAACCTCATAGCTTCCATTAAGAATTGACGGTCTTCTACAGCTTTAGACTCCAATTAAATACAAATTGGTTTGGTTTAACTTGTCGCTCCCTCTCCCCAGCCATCTTTTGATGTCAATCTGTGTGAAATGTTACTTTTAAACAGTGTGATAATTTAGTTTCCTTTTGTTTGTTACTTTTGATTTATTTTTCTTTCAAATTCACATAGAGATTATAAATTTAGGCTCCTATGAATAAATCTTGCTCTTCCAATATATATACATTATCTTGGTTGTTTATTATTATTTCATTCCAGGCTCGTCTAGTCTAGCCTTTTTTTTTTCATCTCCAATATTCTTTTAATCAATATTTTATATTTTTAATCTCTATAAAGTTAACAATCATATCATGGTAGTCATACTCTCAAACACCAAAAGAAACTATCAAAACCTTTCATCCAAAGGGTTATATCTAATCTCAAAAAAATTTAATTGATCAATAATTCAAGAATATTTTATTGCATAAAAATTAGGGGATGATTTCGGTAGGAGAACTAAAGTAGGACGAGGTGGCTACGGCAAAAGTGGTAACAATGACTTTGAGAGCTCCTCTGCTACTTCATTTTCTCCATTCAATCGTGAAGTTCCATAAACTATGGATGTTTAATCGAATCTATAAAAATGTGTTCTTCAAATTTTTAGAAGTGTCTTTTTGAAATATGATGTGGAAAATAAAGAATGGTGAATACTTTATAAGCGAGGACAATAGAAGTTCCTTAGTTAAAGACTAGCTCTTTCCGTTAATGATCAATAGCAATGTAGTTATTAGAAGTTCATTAGTTGAAGACTAGCTCTTTCCGTTAAAGATCAATAGCAATGTACTGTTTATCATGTTTAACGTGGTGTTCCATTAATTTTTTTGTATAACTTTTTGATTCTATTAAGGTGGACTAAAAGTGCTCAAACTAACTCATTTGATCGTAGATGGATTAATTTTTCCTGCTATTACACCACCTCCAAAGTTATCTAAAATATTAAACCAAATTCTATTTCGTGTAATATTTGGTGTTTTGATACTCCAACCAAACACCATTTTAATGTGTGAATAGTGCTAGTGTTACACTAAATTTAGTGTAACACTATTCATCAATATCATTATTATTTATCAATATTATATTATTATTTTTTATTATATCAAACTTTTAATTTAAACATATTATAAATTTTACTTTTTTCATTTAGGTTCCTAATATACCTAAATATTTTTAATATAATATCTTTATGATATTAATTTCACATCTTAATTTTGGTGTGTAACTTTTATAAATTAATTTTCTTATATATTATTTTTATATGAAATTGTAAGTTAATTTTGTTATAAGTTATAACTGTATAAAAAAATATAACCATCGACCAAATAAAAAGTACAAATATAAAATATAATATGTTGTTAAAAATAACACAATGTTCATTAAATGACATAAAATAAATATTTAAATAAAAAAATAATATAGAAGAGGGAGAGAAATATAAAAGGAATATTCTTTTTGGCGTAAAAAATAACATATTGGGTTGTGTTATAGAT
Organism: Nicotiana glauca; assembly: GCA_026770625.1. Classification (NCBI taxonomy): domain Eukaryota; kingdom Viridiplantae; phylum Streptophyta; class Magnoliopsida; order Solanales; family Solanaceae; genus Nicotiana; species Nicotiana glauca. The sequence goes on along the minus strand of MU719095.1, from coordinate 11,524 downwards.
AGAATTTTATTTATCGTGAATGTCTATATTTAGAGAGATTCTAGGGTTTATTACTTGGTGGCTAAGTTATCCTCTCCCTATAAATAGAGGATTCTATTCGATCGTAATTCACTCCAAAAATCAATAAGAATTCTCTCTCTCTCCTTTGCTCTGCAATACTCTTCTTCTTATTTTATTGTTTCATAACACGTTATCAGCACGAGATTAAAATGATGAACCATTGGGTTTTGGATTTGGAAGCTAAGCCGTAGGATCGAGAGACTAATCAACAATTTATATGTAATTGACTCATCCTGTCATGGAAATTCATTCCCCGTGGAAATTCATTTGGTGTGATGAGTTGCATTCTGTGAGGATAACAACGAATTGACAAATTCATATTTTTCAAATTCGACGGATGAGATATATTTGATCAGTTGCTTTTGTGCTAATTGCATTGAGCTTGGCAAACGGGATAAAATTCTGAATTTAAGGTAAATATTTTAGTTTATTTTTCTCTTTTAAATTCTTGACATTATATAATTTGATTTTAAATGCAAGCAAAGACGATAAATTTTGATTGTAACTCTAATGGAGTTTGAAAAAAATTATAACTACCCTAAGTGGTAAAATTTTTATGCCTTGCCATGATCAAATTCATGTATGATTGTGGGCAAAGAATTAAAAATCCGTCCCATTGAATTTGCTCCATTCTAATTCCCTTAAGAGAATGTAATAGCAGTATGTGATAGTCTGAAAGAAGACAAAATTATTACTATGAATGTATCAATGGACATGGACGTGGCAATAGACGAAATTATAATCATCATCATTTGTGGTAATGAGAACAATAAGGATTCTCAAAATAATCTTTCACTTTGTGAAAGTAATATTTGTCATTAATTTGACATAAGATTTCGTAAAGCACGTAAAGATGACTATGGTCCATTCATGACGTGAACGTGAAACACATATGATTTATGAATACATATTCATTCTTGGAAGAATATGAATGTGCTACAGTGGCAGTGAATATATCACACTCACCTCTAGAAGGAGGTTTGAGATAATATAAAAAAATAATGTCATTATTATGGTATGAATGGTCATTGGTCATGTACCTATTGTACGCCAAAATATTTTGGTAATGTGATTATTAAAGAATAACATTAATGCAAGAAACGAATCTTGCATATAATTTTGACCATAACCATAATGGTATAACTTTCTCTTTAAAAGATATATTCAACATATGGGTGTTTATGAATATGTGATATTACCAAATTAATTGAGAGCTATGAAGAGCCAATTATTACTATTTTGGAGAAACACAATTGATTACCAATAAGGTATTGTGTTGTAGTAAGTCTCAAAGAAACTTATTCAGTTTCCAAAGTATACGCGAAAGCGGTTGCTTATATTGAGACTATAAATAAATGAAAGATTTAATATCTTCTATTACTACAACTTGTAGCGGGATAATATGTATGTTAAAAGTTACCCGCTTTATTCTCCAGTTTGTACTACACAAATAAAAGAATACAACAATAAAGTGGATGTTTATTGATATAAAAACTCATATCATATTAAACTTGAAGTTTATTGATAATTGCACACGTCATAGTGTAAATCTGAAGTTTATCAATATTGATAATTTATTTAATTGGCATAATTTATTTAGTCATATCAATTTAATTATGATATGCAAAAATAATAGAGAATTCACATGGGTAAATATTAAAGAACTAGAAAGTGCTTTACGAATTCTCTTATGTTGTTTGTTCTCATTAATTAATAGATCAATTAAAATTGGGATTGAATCCCATAAATGTTGGAAATATCAAAGGTGAATATGGGCTCATTCACCTGCCACATAAGATGCATATATGAGATGGTTACATGTGCAATTATTATTGACCCGCAACCTGGTGTTTGCGAGGTAACTTGCTCAATAATCTAATATAGAGCATAATTTCCAGATTTTTTATTCAAGATAGTTCTTCTTGATAAGTTGGTTTACATCACAGTTGATTTTAGCAAAATGATTTATCGAGTGCCTCCACTTAATATCTAAATTATTGCTTATGAGAACAAAGTTATATAAATCAGTTTGATATACGTTATATACGAAAGTATATTATTTTCCCCCCTCACAAGTGGTTCATGGTCAGGAACCAAATAATTCCATCTTATTATTATTGATGTGCAGTGTATATTTTGATTAACGTCATAAGGCACAAAGATTAGTTCTCAAAGTTGAGAAAGAAAGTTAGCTTTTCTAACACGGGGGGGACATGATAAACAATTGAGAAAAAGTTACGTGGAATGAATTATCATTTGTACGTATAGATCCTCGAATAAAATAATATGAACTTGAAGTTCATAAAAGGGTAATTCATTTGTAATATATTGCAAAGCATGCCAGACGCATTTGTGAGAACGTAAATATACTTTCATTGCAAATGCTCTTATTAAGTCCTAGAAGGACAAAGTCTATTGTGACGACCCAAAGGGTTATCACTTTTTTTTATCCATTCCGAGCTTCTGAGACCTTATAAACCTCATTTATAGTCGCCTCGATTTACGTGCACAGTCCGTACGTGTAGTTGGAAGCTCAAATATGAAATTCTGTGAAAATTTGCTAAGTTTTGATATTAAAATGAATAAATTTGACTTCGGTCAATATTTTGGGTAAATGGACCTGGACCTGTAATTTGACAGTCCTGGAATGTCCGTAGAAAAATATGGGACTTGGACGTATGCCCGGAATCGAATTTCGAGGTCCCAGGCCCGAGAAATAAATTTTTGAGTAAAATTATTTTCTGAAAATATTTAAGGAAAATAAAAATAAAAATTGATTGAAAAGTGATGGTATCGGGCCCGTATTTTAGTTTCGGCGCTCGGTACAGGTCTTATATGTGGTTTAAGCGCTTTTTGCAAAGTTTGGTTGAAAACGGATGTCGTTTGACGTGTTTCGGGCTTAAAATGGAAAATTCGAAGTCTTCTGAAATTTGGAAGAAATCATGGATTTTAAGGCTTAATTCATTATTTTTATATTATTTTGGCGATTTGATCGCACGGTTAAGTTTGTAGGATGTTGTTGAGTTAGTGTATGTGTTTGGTTAAGAGACCCAAGGGCTCGGGAGTGTTTCGGAGGTGTCTCGGAATGGTTTCGGACTTAGAAAAATTTCAGAAAAATTGCAGAAATGGTACCCATGAACAGTACCCCCGTGAACAGTACCGTGAACAGTATCCCCCGCGAACAGTAAAAACGCGTGAACAGTACCCGACGATTTTCTGGACAGAACATTATGTTCTGAAAATGGGACTCCCATTTTTAACGAATCGGAGCTCGGGAAGAGGCGATTTTCGGGATATTTTTAGAGAAAACAACGGGTTAAGTGTTCTTAACTCAATTTTGGTTATATTACTTGAATCTATTGCAAGTTTTGGCATTAAATCCGTGAATTTAGCGGGAAAAGCTTAGAAACCCTCTCGAATAGATTTGAGGATTTAAGGGTCGAAATGTTATGGAAATTTAGTAATTTTGGTATGGTTAGACTCGTGGTTGGATGAGGTTTCATATTTCGTAATTTTTGTCGAGTTCCGAGATGTGGGCCCCACGGGCGAATTTTTAGTGCAATTTCGGATTTTTAATAAAAAATATAGAATTTCATATGGAATTAATTCCTATAATTTTTATTCACTGAATTGAATTGTTTATAACTAGATTTGAAGCTTCGGACGAATTCGCAGGGCGAAGGCTTGTTGAAATTTTGAATTGGTAGCAAAGCGAGGTAAGTGTTTGATCTACCCTAGTTTGAGGGAATAGGAGTTGAGTCATATTTGTTACTTGCTAATTGTAGAGTATGATATATAGGCATGGTAACGAGTATCTATACATTGGTGTCTAGTATGACCGCGAGTCTTTACATTACGAATATTTGGATTTTGCTATATCTTTCATGTTTGAATGATGATTTCTATTAAAAATTGAGAAAGTATATGAGATGATTGAACTCTTTGGAGCATTGGCTCATGTGGTAAAATGAATTACGAGTAAGGAATTAAAGAAATAGAAAGAAGTATTAAATAATTCCCTTGCTGAGATATTTTGTTAAATTGTTGGTATCTCCCTTGCTGGAAATTTTATTGCTTAATTGTTGTACCCTTGTCAAATGTGTTCCCTTGNTGTGATTCTTTACGTGACATTTTCCTTTACCGTGTTGCTTGTTATTATTGAATTTATGCCATAATTGGTACATGTTTATGTGAATTAATTGCTAGTTGTCATTATTTGTTTTCCTCGGTGAATCATAATTTGTGTGTACTTGTTGTCTTTTGAATTCGTATTAATTGTTGTGTTTGTTAGAGTAAATTATATTTGGAAGAATTATTGACTTAATGAAATGGGAGCGGGTGGTACGCCTACCACAAGATATTGATGAAATGGGAGCGGGTGGTACGCCTACCACAAGATATTGATGAAATGGGAGCGAGTGGTACGCCTACCACACGTGATATATTGAAATGGGAACGAGTGGTACGCCTACCACAAATGATATATTGAAATGGGAGCGAGTGGTATGCCTACCACAAATGATATTGAAATGGGAGCGAGTGGTACGCCTACAACAAATGATATTGAAATGAGAGCGAGTGGTACGCCTACCACAAATGATATATTGAAATGGGAGCGAGTGGTACGCCTACCACAAATGATATAATGAAATGGGAGCGAGTGGTACGCCTACCACGAGATATTATGAAATGGGAGCGGGTGGTACGCCTACCATGAGATAAGAGGAATGGGATCGGGTTGCACGCCTGCAACAAGATGAGTTGAATATGAAAGTTATCTTTATTTCTTATTTCCGTGTTAGAAGTTAAACTGCAGATTGTTTCTCCGTTATTCCTGATATCATGTTTATATCTGATACCCCTGAAGCATGTTCCCTTCCCACATTGATTGATTTTTTTTTTGTACTTTCTTGTTGTGTGTGTGTGTGTGTGTGTGTGTGTGTATATATATATATATATATTTGAACTGCACAGGATTAATTGGGTGTCTGGTCTCAGCCTCGTCACTACTTCGCCGAGGTAGGCTAGGCACTTACCAGCACACGGGGTCGGTTGTGCTGATACTACACTCTGTGCTCTTTTGCACAGATACAGATTTCGGACAGCAGCAGCAATAGCGCGGGTGTTAGCACTCAGACCAGCGAGACACCGAGGTAGCCTTGTAGGCGTTCGCAGGCCCGGCGTCTCTTCTATCTTTATTTTAGTCTGTTCCCTCATGTATTTCGAGACAAACAGTTATATTTTCTTTCGAACATTTTATTTAGCACTCTTATTAGTTCGTGAGTACGTGACACCAGTCTTGGGTAGAGGTTTTAATCGAATTTCAGTATTTCATTAGTTTTGTTAACTTAAGTTTTTCGCTCATTTAAATTATTCCGCTGCATTTATATTATTATTATTGTGAGCACATGATTTTTGCCACGCTTAATTTACTCTTATAAACTCATTAGAATTAGAATTTTTCTTTTATTATATGAATTTTAGAAATTAATTGCATAATTTCGTGTCTTATTTGCATTTTTTGTGTGCATTTTTAGTTGCTATAATTCATAAAAAGTACAAAAATAGTACACTTGCATTTAAAATTTGATTTTATATTTTTTGTCAATTAATATTACTAAAACAAAAGAAAAATAACAAAAAATAGTCCTTTCACAATTTTAAATTTTACACTTTACACTTTTGATTTAGTTTTCTCTTATATTAGGAATTAGTTAATTTTGAAAATTAATTAGTAGAATTATAGAGTCAATTGGGTCTTTCATTTTAATCTTGCATTTAATAAAATCAGAAAATACAAATTGAAAACAAAATAAAGAAAAGAAAACCAAGATAAAAAGAATTAAAAGGTTTTTACTTTGGGCCATGCATTCTTTAATTCTAAAATCGGACAAAAAATCTCCCACCCATGCCCAGGCTCCTTCAATAGCCCAAACCAAAGCTCCAACCGGCCCAACCCATACCTTACCCGGTCCAGATCCGCCCCCCCCCTAAACGACGCCGTTTTGGGGCGTCCATCAATCCTGGCCATTGATCTTATCTAATCCGACGACCCGGATTAAAATAAGATTGTCCGAAAATTCCCATAAACCCTAAGACATATATCACCCTCCTTGTACCCCCTTCCCCGTCTCCAGCCGCCGGTGTATCACCACCGTACCCCCGCCGTATCTCCGTCGTCCGCCGCCGGCCGAAAATCGCCTCCACACCGGCGACGATGCTCCAAATCCGCCCAAAATTTCACCACAAGTTCCCCTCTTCCTCCTCTTTTCCAAATCCCCAAATACCATCCCTCGATTCCTAACCAAAACTCTCGAATCTTAAATCGAAAAGTCTGGCCAAAATGCAAACTCATCCAAATTCGACCAAACTTACACCCTTGAATCTCCTTAACTTCCTCAGCCCAAATACGCAACCATCTCTCTTCGAATACCATCAGAACTGCTCGAATCTCGAATCGTAAAGAAGGCAGAACCCTAGGAGTGCACTTTTGCTCGGTGTTGCCTGTTTTTTCGAGTCTGGTATTGGATTCGAGCCTTGATATAATGTTTTTCGTTTGTTCTTTGAGTAGAACAAACGATTAACATTATTCCGGGGCTCGAATCGATTCTTCAATCTCTATTCCAACCTTGCATGGGTGAGTTTCTCCTACTTCTTTAGTTAATTTGAATATAATTTTCATTTGTTCATCTTTTCCTTATACCCGTTTTGACAGTAATCAATATTGGTGGTTTTATTTTTAAATTTTGTTTTTTTGATTCTTCCTCTGTTCTTAGTATAGTAGTCTAAATTCATGAATTAGTGTTTAGTCGTAACTTGTTAAAATTCATACTTGGTTGACATTGTCATGAATTGGTTTTGTAGTTTATTGATGTTAGTTAATCATATGTTTGTTGAGTGTTATTATGATATTTTACTGGGTTCTTAACAGTTTACTGCTCATTAGTTCAAAGGTTAGTATTAGGTAGAGTTAAATTTTAGTTTTGTTGATTAGTTATAGCTGATTTAGACTCATTAGGATTAACTATAGTTGATTTTTTAGCTAAAGTAATGGGTTGGTTGGGTTGTTGATTTTAGAGGCAATCAAGGGTAGTTTAGGCACACAAAAAGGGCTGGTTTATTAAGACTTGGTAATTGTAGAACTCAAGTAAGGGTAGTATAGGCATTCCAAAGGTAGAAAACAAGGCAAGAACACCATAGGGCCTTCTAGAAGGGGGCCTTAGTGTAAGTTTCTACATTTTTAATGCAGTAACTTGGGTAACAAGTCATAAAATTAGGGTCTAATAGCCAATTTCTGAAAATAAAAAGGGGAAAAAATAGGAAAACCCTTCCAGAGCATTCTGCCCCATTTTTTGCCTATAAAAGACATCCCTAGTACCTTGATTAACAAGTTTCAGACCTCTGAAAAATTTCTGAAAACTTCCAGCTTCTAAATTCTCCCCAATACACATTTTCTATAGGTTTAAACTCTAAAATTTAAATTTCAAATTCAAATACTCAAATCTGAAGTTCTATAGCTCAAAAAATACTTCTCTTAGATCTGAATTCCTTTCAAAAAAAAACAAAAAAAACTAGCAAAACTCCAAAAACCCCAAAAATATTGTTCTATTGAAATACTTGGATTAATTTCTAGTTTTAGTGTTTGGATTCACATCATTAGCTTAATTGTGATTGCTGAAAGTTGCTGGAGGTTCCTGTGTTAATTTCAAGCCGAGTTTGACTATTCCGAGTCACTTTTGGGTCTATTCTACTGATTATTGCTGGGCTGCTGTTGATTTCCTGTTGCTAACACTGCAAATTCCTTCACTGCTGCTGATCTCTGCTCCTTGTTGTTGTGTTTCAATTTCCAGGTACTTATCCTGCCTTTAAGAGCCAATATGACTGTCCAGTAACAAGATGAAATAAAAACAACAGCCTGATTTTGATTATGAGTTCTGTTATGAATGATAAATTTCCCTATTGTAAATTAACTGAACTGCATTGTTTGGATTATTGAGTCTGATGTAAATGGACTGTTAAATTCATACTCTGCCATCCGTTTTGGTTTCATTTTGTATAGATTCAACCAGTTAGTTGTAGATCTAGCATATTGTAAGTCATTTAGGATTTGTTTTGCAATGAGTGATGGCCATGTGAAAACGGATGAATATTAAATGTGATTATAGCTATAATATAGCAGAGGTTAGAGGTTACCTCCAGGTTCAACTTTTGACTGTTTCATGTCTGTACATATGCTGTTAACATGAGCCAAATCTGGTACAATATAGGAACCCTATAGGAGTAACTCTAATATCTTCATTTAGCCTAATTATTATTTCTATTTGAAATGAAACAAGCCTCCAACATGTGTAAAGTCTGAAATTATATGCGGACAATTTTCTTTGTTTGAATATAAGACCGACTTCGATTTCCAGCTTATTGCACTAAGCCCCGACCCCTTTAAATCCGTGCGAGCTTTAGGAATTATAGTCGATTGTTAGCAATTTCTTAAAATATTGAAGTACTTGAATCTGATTCACTTTGTGGGAGTCGCGGATCCGTTCCTTTGTTTTAATTCTGAATCGATATGGATATCCTTGTATGTGGTAACTGAAGGATCTATGTGGAATGATACATGGCTTTTAAATGATGTTATTTTGTTCACGAATGTCGCTGATGTAACTAAGGGTTTACTCACGTTTAGTCAAGGAAAGAATGTGTGCTGTTTTTCTTTTAGTCCATACTGTTGATTCAATTATTCATGCTTCATGGGCCAAACCTTCAGCCCAAATGTTAAACGCTAAAAATCTATTAAAATTACATTAGGAATATGGGGATTAATTTGCGATATAAATTTAGGTTTTCGAGTTAAGTAGCGGGTTCAAACTAAGAGGGTCCTCCCTTTTGTTTGAATTCAGACTTGAACTTGAGGCCCGAATTTATGAATGCAAATTAATTAGGCCTTTTTAGAGACAAAAATAAAAATAGAAAATCTTAGTTTGCTTCAGGTTGACCTTTAAATAATAAAGTGAGATAAGCCTCGCCAAACAAAAATGCATAAATTTCGGGGCCCTCATAAGTGCTTATATTAAAATACTTAGCATTCGGAGCGTGCCGTTTAGCGAATTTCACGACCCTTCGCAAAGTTAAAAAGACGTTAGTCACTTTAGAGGCGTTTTTAATAATCTTACCTTCCTAAATACGGGTGCGCATTTCATGCGACCCAAATCCAAATTTCAAAATGTTGAATAAGAATGTGTCGAGGATCCAGGTGCATTTCATGTGACGTGATCCAAAAATATATTTTTAAACGACGTTCACTTTCGTAAAAATTAATTAAAAAGCGGTAAATAATTTAAAATTGCACTATATGTTTGAACATGTTGTGACGACCCGGCCCGTTGTCACGTGAGTTACCGCCCCGTTTTTCCCATATTATGTTTTTCTATGCTTCAATATCAGTATTTGAATGAATCGGATAGAATTGAGTTGGTTTTAGTTGGAAATGAGGCACTTAGCCTCTTAGAAGGAAGCTTATTTTGGAAAAGTCAACCGGAAGTTGACTATATAGTTAGAAGGATCGGATGTGAATTCTGGTGATTTGGTTAGCTTCGGGGGATGATTTGTGACTTAGGAGTGCGATCGGAATTGAATTTGGAGGTCCGGTGTAGAATTAGGCTTGAATTGGCGAAGTTGGAATTTTGGCGAATTCCGGTTGATAGGTCGGATTTTGATCCGAGGGTCGGAATGGAATTCCGAGAGTTGCAGTAGCTTCGTTAGGTGATTTTGGATACGTCTGCAAATTTTCAGGTCATTCGAACATCGTTTGGTTGGGTTTTTGATTGAATGCGCATTTCGAAAGTTTTGATAAAAACTAGGCTTGAATCCAATATGTTTTAATGGTTTTAGCGTTGTTTGACGTGTTTTGAGGATTGGAACAAGTTTGAATAAGGTTGTTGGATGTGTTGGTATTTTTCGTTGGGGTCCCGGGGGCCTCGGGGTGATTTCGGATGGTTAAACGGAGGTTTTAGGCATTGTTGCAGGTCTGATGTCTCAGCCTTATGGTATTTTCGCATCTGCGAAAAAGGAGCCGCTTAAGCGGTTCCGCAGATGCGGTGGGGAAAGTCGCAGAAGCGATCTTGAGTGGCCCAGGGGATTTCCGCATAAGCGGAAGGATGAGCGCGTACGCGGATTTTAGACCGCAGAAGCGTTCGAGGGGAAACCGCATAAGCGGTGCTTGGAATCGCAGAAGCGGTCCAGATGGTTTTAAGTCAGACCGCATAAGCGGTCAATTAGCCGTATATGCGGGACCGCAGAAGCGAAAATCGGACCTGTGTTATAGTGAACAGTGTTCACGAACTTGCAAAAGAAGAAAAACATTTTGGACTTCGAACAAGCGGGTTTTTGGGCGATTTTGAAGAGGATTCGAAGGGATTTCATCAGGTATGAATATTTGAACTCGGATTATATTATTATGGTGTAAAAACATGAATTAATCACGGAATTTCAAGGAATTAAAGGGTAAAAATGGAGGTTAGGGTTTGAAACCTAAGAAAGTGTAAACTTGGAATTTGAGGGGTCAAATGGACTCCGATTTTAATGAATTTGACATGGGTAGACTCGTGGCGAGACGAGGAGTCCGGTAATGTGAATTTCGTAATTTTTTGAGAAGCGGGCCCGGGGCTCGGGTTTTGCAAATTTCGAGATTCTTGATATTTTTTTGATTGTTTTCGAGTGTGTGTTGTTCCCTTAGCATATTGTAATGTATTCGCTCTGGTTTTGGTTAGATTCAACGCGCGTGGAGGCCAATTTTAGGGGCAAGGGCGTCACGAGCGAGGAATTTTACCGGTTCGAGGTGAGTAATACTTGTAAATGATATCCGGAAGGTTTGAAACCCCGAATTTGCACATCATAGTGTTGTATTGAGGTGACTTGCACGCCGGATATGAGCGTGGGGTAGAGCACCATTTGGGATTGTGACTTGGTCCATCCCGGTTGTTGATTTTACTGCGTACTTGACCGAAACTACTTGTTATCATCATAATTTGGGCTGATTGCTATGTTTGGGCTTCGTGCCAACTATGTGAATCCTTCGGGGATTGAGATTTTTGTTTTGGCATATCTTGCATATCATTTGGCTTCAGTCCAAGGTTTTAAATAATGTTTTGCAACCTCAGCCATATTTCTAAGTTTTGAAAACTCAAACGATACTTTAAATACTATTTCGGGCTGAGAATTACTGTTTTATAAACGCCCAAGGGGTTTATAATATTTTCTGGACTGTGCATGGATAGGGCTGCGCGCTGCAGCAGTGACTTGAAACAGTGATAACAATGACACTATATGATGTGACTTGAAACAGTGGTAACAATGACACTGTATGATGTGACTTGAAATAGTGGTAGCAATAACACTGTATGATGTGACTTGAAACAGTGGTAACAATGGCACTGTATGATATAAATTGGTCAGGTAATATTGGCTG
>MU719094.1:0-59054 GCA_026770625.1 Nicotiana glauca | reverse complement strand
CACCTTGTGTGCAGATTCAGGTACACCGGAGGCTTAGCTGAGCAGTCTTTGTTTCCAGAGCTTATCAGAGTTGTTGATGTAGCTGCTTGACGTTCGCAGGACCTGACTACTCTTCCTATTTTCAGTTATATTTATATATACATTCCCAGACTTGTTTATTTTTGTTCAGATATTGTTATTCAGTTTGTTTTAGAGGCTCTAGACTCGTGACCCCAGATCTTTTGGGAGCATTGTTATCAGACTTCATATTTCTCAGTATTTTTCTTTGATAAATATTGGGTTATTATTCTAAAACTATTATATTCTCCTTAAATTGTCGGTTTTGAGATGTATTGTTGAATTGGGAGCGATTGTTGGTCAGGCTTACCTAGCTTTAGGGTTGGGCGCCATCACGACCGGGTTTGGGTCGTGGCAGTAAACAAGGAAAGAAATCAAGCAAACATAAACAAGAATGAGTAAAATATCACATGCAACCTGTAGAGTAACTGGAAAGGAAAAAAATCAAACTCTAAAACCCTAGTTAGGGTTCGATATCAATAATCACCCAACTAGTATGAAAAATCAGGGCTTCCTTCATTTATATGGACGAAATATTATTCAAGTCTCCAATATTAAGGTCGATTCCACTCTGATATAGAGATGTACTTTCCAAAATTGGACAAGTATCTAAGTAATGCCATAAATATGTGAGCTGCAATGACCCGATCGGTCATTTTAAGAATTTATGCCTCAATCCCCTATTAAATTCATTCCCCGTATTTGTTTCTGCAATTGTGAGTTGCCGGAAGGAATTCTTTGGAGTTTCAGAGAGTTTTGGGACACTTGGTCCCTAAATAAGAGCTTAAGTTCTGGAAATTTGACTGTTTTCGGAACAGTGTGAAGACGATCTCAGAACGGAATTTCGATGGTTCCGTTAGCTTTGTTGGGTGATTTCGGGTTGAGGAGCATGTTCATATTGTGTTTTGGAGATTCATAGCTAATTTAGGCTTGAAATGCTGAAAGTTGAATTTTAGAAGTTTACGGTTCGATAGTGAGATTTTGATCCGAGGGACAGCATGGAATTCCAGAAGTTGGAGTAGCTTTACAGTGTTGAATGTGACGTGTGTGCAAAAATTTCAGGTCATTCGGACGAGGTTTGATAGACTTTTTGATCCAAAACATAGTTTGAGAGTTTTTGGGATTCTTAGGCTTGAATTCGATGTAAAATTTGTGTTTTGATATTGTTTTTGAGCATTCCGAAGATTGGAACAAGTTTGAATGATGTTTTAGGATTGGTTGGCATGTTTGATTGAGGTCCCGGCACTACAAGAAAAATGACTTCTAGAGACGGGAAAAATGGTCCCTAAAAGCCTAATTCTGGTCCCAGAATATATTTAGCGACCAGTTAAAACTGGTCGTCACCGGTCGCTAGATCCTCTGTCGTTAGAGGCTATTAATGATGGGTTTGACATCTGGTCCCTAAATATGTTTGGCAACCAAACTAATACTGGTCCTTGAAAGATATTAACGACTAGTTGTAATATGGTCCTTAAATAATTTCAGGGACCAGAAATATGGTCTTTACTGCAAATCAATGTCGTGTATTATTTAGTTCCTTGAAGCATTTAGCGACGAGTTTACCTGTCCTAAAACTCTTTAAGAACAAGAAGATCTGGTCATTAATCTTATTAAGGACCAAGCATGGGTGGTCCTAAATTCTAATTTTTCATAAATTCTATATATATATATATATATATATATATATATATATATATATATATATATATATATATATATAAAAATTGAAAATTGACTCACAAAAAGATAATATAATGATAAATATGGTTTCATATATAATAATTAAGGACAAAAAGTGAATAGTATATGTTATATGCACTTTACAACCATGGTCGAATATTTTTTGGAACCCTTTTGCAAAAGATCTAGTTAACATCCCCACACTTAATATAGTATTTTGTCCAATATTTCTAGCAAAGTAAAAGTCAACTTGCATATCTTCAAAACCCGCATCTTGATTTGTAAACTTTATCCACAAAAACCTATAAAAATATTCAAAAAATTTTCTTTTAATAAGATTGTAAATATCACTAGAAAACTATATTAATAATTTTTACAATTTCACTTCAATAATAATTTGATCTCTTACCTGAAAAAGTGTCCAAATTCACCAAGTGTAATATATATACACTTCAAAAATAAAACAACTAGCAATATAAACGTGGCTACATGAATATAAACAAAAACGAATTAGAAAAACTATGTGTTATATAAACGTTGTGTCATTTACGAAAACCTAAAAGGGTAATCCTCTACCAAGAACTGCAAATTTAGTTTCAAGTTAAATATCTAGACAATATAGCTTATATGTATTTTATAAAAATCTAGGAATGTAAAGTCCAAATTCAAAAAAAAAAAGATCATATTCTATACAACGCAGCAACGAGCAAGATAATACATAATCAAAGCCAAAGCCAAAACTAAGAGAGTCAACACCTTTAATTATCTTTTAGTATTTGAAACTATGCGAAGGAAATGGATCCTCAATCAAGAAGTGAGCATAGAGCAAGAGTCAAAAGTAATGCACCAAGACAGAAAGAGAAAATATTTGCAGTTCTTGATAAAGAATTACAAATATAAATGTTGTACAAATTGCTCTAATCTGTAACCAATGACCATACACATGCAAGAAAAAAACCCATCAATCATACATAGGAAAAGAAGAGTGTTTTCAACTGCATACTCGGATATTAGTACAAAAAACGAGCACATTCGATTTTCTATACTGAGTGCAGTCATGTCCTTTAGTATAAGACCGAATATTTATTCCCCCTTACTCCTTTTTACCGGTCTCAAAGTAAAATAGAGAAAGGTGGATGGACATCATTTATGGTATACAAACATATAACTTATAACATGTTACATATTTTGTCAGAAGGTATATTATAAGTTTTCCACTAACATATTTTTTTGTGAAACACTTTTGCTAACCAGGGAGAATATACTCGTATATGCCCACATGAAACACATTCATACATCGAATATTAATGAAATACAGAACAACTAAAGTTTTGCGCTTGACTTAGAAGGATCAAACTGAAATTCAGAAGAGAGGTTAATAAGAAATAAAACCATACTCATTGTTTACAAGAAACAAAACCAGTAGATAGACCATCAGTATTTCCTTTATTATTCTCCACCCCACTTTTTAATGCAATACCATATAAGTAACAATACCATACTCATTGATCAACTAGTTAAATGGAATATTACTGGGAGATTTTTCAGTTTTAAAAGCTATTTTTAGCTATTATAGTAGCATGAAACTTACTAGCACTTTAAGTACTTTATACTAGTTGCAGCAGTCTAATTATAAGATGTTCACCCATTGAGAGTAGTCTTACAAGTTGTAACAGTATAGTTGAGACTAGTTGCAGCAATCTCAGTATTTGTTGCAAACAAAACACATATTATAAGCCAAGTAACATACTAGTTGAGGTAGAGTTTTACGAATTGCAGCAATATTGTATTCAAATATTTATTAACTAAAAAATAATTGAAATGAGTAAGTTGTTACTAACTTGGTATATTCATCAATGATCATTCTCCTGATATGGTGATGCCGAAGGCTGAACATTAGCATGTTGAGCCACCGGAGGCTGGACATTAGAGTATTGACTTAAGAAAAATTCTTTTAGTTCCTTCAGTTCTTTCACCACATCTTCTACAATAGACAATCGATCCTGCAATGATCGGTTTTGCTCTAGAGCTGAACGTAACTCAGATCTTAATTCAGCCTTTGAGGAACCACCATCTTTCATAACCTTTGCTTTTACTCCATTCCCAAAGTCAAATACATGACTACGAGTTTGAGGTCCAAAGCATTTTTCCACTATCTCTATGTTAGGAAGAGATGGTTCAGACTGTACCAGTTCTTTGATTTGAGCCTTCAAAATATATAAAGAAAATTTCTATTAGAAACAATAACCAAAAGTGCTTACATGTTTAATTAATAAAACGCACATGTTTTATAATTGTCTCTGGTTCAACAAGTATGTTGTTCTTCTTGCGAGTCTCAAAAAATATAGTTGCCGAATCTGGTGGATTTCCATCTTTTCCGCCCTTCACATTAAAGTCAAAATGTCAAATAATGCCTCCTCAATATTTATATATATGAAAAAAGAACATATATGATAATACCTTTTGATAAATAATTTCTCTAATAAGCTTGCTACCAATATGATGAGGCATCTTCAACTTAGCTCTGTTTGCTGCATTCCTGTTGCTTTTTGCCTGAAAACTTTCTGTACAAAAATATTCTTTTACCGACCAATCTCATTATTTCTTGTCTACCCCCTTTGGTATATTCTTAAGAGCCTCTTGGATCGGCTTACCCCTCATGTATTTTGCATGCAATTGTCCTCTCTATTTATTCCACAATTCTTTCATCCATCCCAAAATATGATTGCGATGAATATCTAAGTCATCGCTCTCAAATTTATCCTACAATAAATTAAACATATCATAATACACACTTTAGCAAAATGGATAATACCTTCAGAATTTATAGAACATAGAAAAAGAAAATGGTAAAACTACTTTAGCAAAAGAATATTGTAAGGTTTTGAAAATATTTTTTGAGTTACAGCAAGTAGCTTATAAATAAATTGGACACATATGTTACCTCAATAGCTGCCCACATGTGATTTAACTTTTCTTCTTTAATGTCATCCCATGATGATACTCCCAACAGACACATATTACGATCACGAACTATTATTCCCAAGTGCCTCGAAAATAGACTGCTATTCTTTCCAACAGTTCGATTATTGTAAAATATCACTTTTAACTTTTTCCCAACTTCAAGTGATGCAACTTCTTTACACTTGTTCCTTCCTTGAACTTTTTTTACCTTTTCAGTAGTACCTGAACCTGCATTGCACAATTTAGTAATATCTAAAACTATTGTATGTATCAAGTAAATTTATAATCATAGATTTGTCAAACCATACATGTTTCAACTGTTTGCATAACTTGATCAGTGGGTAGAGGAAATGGAGTCTCAGTTTGCATCTGATCTTTCCTAGAAACAAATGAGATTTTCTTTGTAGATGCAGGTAATAAAATATCAGTAGATGGAGGTAATGAAAAATTAGTTTGCATCCGCTCTTTTTCAGGAACCAGGGAGTTTTTCTTTGTTGCTTGCATTCCTTGATTAGGTGCAATTCCGGCCTAATCTTCATTTCTTGTAAATCTAGCTGAGTTTTAATTGTGTCCTTAGTCTTTCCTTTGGCATTCATGATAGTCCCCAAAATATTATCACATATGTTTTTCTCAATATGCATAACATCTAAATTATAGCGCAACAAAAGAGATTTCCAATACGGAAGTTCAAAGAAGATACTCTTCTTGTTCCAATTATCCTTTCGAGCATCATGTGATATTTTGATTCGTTTCTTTGGATCCTTTGTTAATCGTATCCCTTCAAGATCTTGTACTTAATTAAGTATCTCAATACCAGAACTCTTTTTTGGTGGGAGCCTTCGCTCTTTTGTTCCATCAAATGACTCCTTATCATTCCTCCATTTATGATTTAGAGAAAGGTAACGCCGATGACCCATAAAACATTGCTTCTTACTATTAGCCAATCTAATTGAGGAAGTGTCTTTATTACAACACGGACATGACAATTTTCCTTTTGTGCTCCATCCAGATAAATTTTCATATGCTGAAAAGTCATTGATGGTCCATAACAATGAAGCGTGCAACTTAAAATTTTGTTTGGTTGATGCATCAAAGGTCTCAATTCCAATTTCCCATAGCTCCTTCAATTCGTTTATCAAGGGTTGAAGATAAACATCAACTGCATCTCCAGGACTATCTGGACCTGGAATTAGCATTGACAAAATAAAATTTTCTTGCTTCATACACAACCAAGGTGGTAAATTATAAGGAATAAGTACCATAGGCCAAATGCTATATGGGGTTTTTGAATTTCGAAATGGCTGAAACCCATCACTAGCAAGTTCAAGTCGAACATTACGAGGCTCGACTGCAAATGAGGGATGAAGTTCATCAAAAGACTTCCACGCCATTGAATCAGCTGGGTGCCTCATCGTTCCATCCTCAACTCTTTCATCTTGATGCCATGTCATTAGAGAAGATGTCTTTGAAGACATGAACAACCTTTAATGGAAAATAGCGTAAAGTCTTTGATGCTACCTTTTTACCATTTTTATTCATTGTTTCCCCGCTATGTTTATCCAATTTTCATCTGGACGCCCCACAGACATTGCACGATTCAAGTAGTTTATCCTCTTTCATATATAACATGCAATTATTTTTACAAGCATCAATCTTTTGGTAAGAAAGCCTAAGATCTCGAATTACCTTCTTTGCCTCATAATATGAACCTGGCAAGTTAGCTCCATCAGGCAATAATTCATCCTTTATTATTTTCAATAATATTGTAAATGACTCATTACTCCAACGACCAATACTTTTTATGTGAAGCAATTTAATCAAAGTAGAAAGCTTTGAACATTTTGAATTTTGATATAGTGGTTGCTCAAAATCCTCCAATAAGCCGTAAATTTTTTTTGCTTCAGTATTCGGTTCTTCTTCAAGGAAGTCATCAGAACCCAATGCCCGTAGTGCCTCCACCAATATTAGGATATAAATCACTTAAAATTTCTCGTATTTCATCATCACTCTCACACTCCTCTACATCTTCATCATCTTCATCTTCACATTCAGATTGTGGCTCATCTAAAACTTCTCCACGTTGATACCAAAAAGTATAATTTTGAATTATTCCATATACTTTCAAATGTGCAGCTACAATCTCACGTGTTCCTAAAGTTGTGTTACAGCATTTGACACATGGACATGGTATTTCACACATTTTTCCTGTTCTTCTAAAAGCATAATCCAAAAAAGTTTGCACCCCATTTAAGTAGGCTTCATCAAGTCTATCGACAACTTGCATCCACTGTTTACTAGGTGCCATAACCTTGGAGATTAAATAAGAATCATATTAGAAAAAATATAAAGGATAATGAAAGTCCTCTAACATGCACATAACCTTTTAGGAAAAATGAAATGAGTAAGGAGGAAAAAGCTCGAATTCTAAATTTTGTTCATATAAGCAATATTATCATGACTCGACTAGAAATATAACAAAAGGACTTGATTACCATTTCTCTACTATCATGACTTATTGCCTAGTACAAATGCACTAAGAAATTAAGACCATAACTGTTGTACAGAAGTAACATAGTAGCTCGAGGATGGTTTAATTCTTTTGGTACATTTCTAGCTTGCAGTATATAGCAAAGTTTTTGTCATGTCTATGACTCATTATATAAAAGCCCTTTAGTAGCTCGAGTATTATGAGCAATCAAAGGGAAAAAAGATAGCAGCTGAAGCTGCTTATGATTTATATTTTTTGGCTGTAAGACAATATTCCTATTAATCTATTGTTGAGTACATGGTTGAGTTTTCTCTTTGGTGTATGTTACTGTTAAATTTGGCATGTAGAATCCAGCAAAGATCAAACAACCGATAATGAGAGAATCAATAGAAAAATGTTAAATGAAGCATAAAATTAAACAATGGCTGGAGAGAATATACCTGTTTTGTTACTGACTCTGTCGGAAAAAAACAGATACCATAATTCTATTCTAATCACCTCAAATGCAGAACACAAATTCTCAGTTATTTTTATCATCATGACATACTTTAACTAATTGTGGTTTGTAAAAGATATCCCATAACGCAACTAAGAATTGCAATGAGATGCAATACTACTATCCAAATACACATATTTTCTTTTTCTCTGCTTAACATAAAGAAGAAATTTTCCTGATTAAAGATAAGAGCACTGAAAAACCAAAAGGAACCAAGAATAATTTAAATGCTACAGCAGCAAGGCTCCAGTGAAAATTCACCCATAGACAATCTAAACAAAATGAAGTAAAGATGTGATTTCTTATATAAAAAATAAACAATTGCACAAATCCTTTATGGGTGTACTGTTATTAGAAAATAAAGTTAAAATTTAACCAGAAAAATGTATTAAGGTTATCATTACAACAGAAATTAGAAGCTATTTGTGAACAATGAATACTTCATTTTTTCAGTAATAAACCGATCAAAAGAAAGAAAAAAAATAAATTGACAAATAAAAAAATAAGAGAGAAATTGTACAAGGAATCTAAAGACAATAACGAAAAAGGAAACAGGAAAGAATCGAGAAAAGAAAAACTCTTTCAATCGAAAAATTGCGCCTCGAACAAGTTTCGTGGGTGCTCATTGTTCTATATTGTGATTACCATTAATTTACTACACAATACCCATACTTTAAGCCAAAGATAATGGGTGTTGCACCCACATGGGCGGAACATGTTAAATTACACTGAAACTCTGCAACAATTATTTGCACTCCCTGTATAAAAGTTAAATCTTTACAATAGCAAATGCCGACAAGTAATGAAAGTCGTGCCAGCTGACCAATGATCAATATTTCCCATTGCTGCTTCATTGTATATAGAAGCCATGATATAAGAATCCGCATATAATTGCTATTATTGCAGAATATCAAATAATATTATAGTTACACTGAAACAATATTTAAAAATAGAGAACCACAGTAGAGGAAGAACAAATTTGAAGAACAAACACCAAATAAAGCATAGGCTTCTATAAAAATTTCAAAAAGGGACACCCAAGAAAAGTAATCTGAAAAATAACTGATTGTAAAAAAAAAATAAGTAGTAGCAAACCAATTACTACCAAAAAAAAATAATAATCATGATTTCTCAAACCTGCAAAAATGGGTTATTGAGAAATATTACACAAAGGCTAAATTAAAAGGTATACAGGGAAAGAAATTGTGCTTACTTGTGATGGATGAGTAGTAGATTTTCAGTGTGATATTCTCCCCCAAATCTGCAAAAAAATGAGCTTAGATGACCTATCTTAAGAGAGATAGCAGAAAAATATTAATTTAGTTTCGGCACACCTTCGCTTATGGAGTTTTCGGAGATTTAGGGTTTATACTTCTTTGAGGAGTGAGGAGATATGCCTTGAGAGAAATCGGCAGATTAATTAGGTTTTCTTAAAAGTTAGAGTAATTTTTTTTTTTAATGTTTTATTCCAATTTGGTGTGGCGCCACTTTCTCGCGCCGAAAATAGGCCTAAATAAGGACCATATATCAGGTCTAATTTTATTTCTCTTTAATATTTCAATGAAAAAATAGAGATTTAAGGACTAGTGAATTTCTCGTCCTTACTAGTGTACTTCTAGGGACCAGATATGTACCTCATCGCTAAATGTTGGTCCCTAAAAAGCCTTTTTCTTGTAGTGCGGGGGCCTCGGGTGTGATTCGGGGTGATTTCGGATGATTTCGGGTTGTTATGCAATAGCTGAAGCTGGTGTCTGGTGTTGTGCTTTGCATCCACGAGGGCCCTCTCACATTCGCGAAGAAGAATTTGGCTTATGAGAATTTGTTCATCGCGTTCGCGAAGAAGGATTTTGCATCTCGGATTTTGTTCTTCGCGTTCGCGTAGAAAAAGAAATTCTGTTGCACAGGTCTTACTTCGGAAGCTCATATCTCTCAATGTACAATGAATTTGGATATGATTCAAAAACAAACGTTGTAGCTCTTTGAATCTAGTTTTCTGAAATATTTTATAATAGTCATTTGGAATTGTGTGTAAAAGGTTATGACCATTACACTAGAGGCTGTCCGAGCAGAGTTTGAAAAATAAATTTTTGGAACTTTGTTCTTCGCGAACGCGAGAGGAGGACCGCGAATGCGAAGAACAAATCACTGGGCAGCAAAATAAAGTCCAAACTTCGTCCCATTTTCCAGTTTTGATGATTTGGAGCTCGGGTGAGGCGATGTTTTGAGAGATTTTTAAGGAAAACATCGGGGTAAGTGTTCTTAACTCAATTTTTGTTAGATTACTCGAATCCATCGTTGTTTTTAACATTTAATTGGTGATTTAAGTTGGTAAAATCTTGAAAACCCTCTTGGTTTAATTTGAAGATTTGAGGGTCGAGTTGATGTCGGATTTTGGTAAAATTAGTATGGTTAGACTCGTGGTTGAATGGATTGTCGGATTTTATGAGTTTTGTCGGATTTCGAGACATGGGCCCCACGGGCGATTTTGAGTTAGATTTCGGATTTTTTGTTGGAAAATAAGTACTTTCATATGGAATTAATTTGTACGATTTATATTGATTATATTGAATTATTATGACTAGAATTGAAGCTTCAAACGAATTCGCGAGGCAAAGGCTTGTCGGAATTTTGAATTGGTTGCAAAGCGAGGTAAGTGTTTGGTCTAACCTTAGCTTGAGGGATTAGGAGTTGTGTCTTATTTGTTACATGTTAATTGTGGAGTACGACGTAATAGACATGGTGACGAGTATCTATACGTTGGTGTCAAGCATGCCCGTGAATCTTGTACTATAATTGTTATGACTCCGTTGTGGTTTATTACACTTCATATGTTATTATTACTTTGATATTATTGTTCCCTTGCTGGGATATTACTGAAATATTATTGTTCCCTTGTCGGATTATTGAAATATTAATGTTCCCTTCCTAGGATATTATTGAAATATTATTGTTCCCTTGTGGGGCTGTAATTGTTTTGATATTAATTTTCCCTTGCCGGGATTCTTTGTGATTTTTGTTGGTTTGAAATGGGAGCGGGTGGTACGCCTATCACAATATAATTGAAATGGGAGCGGGTGGTACGCCTACCACAAGATAACTGAAATGGGAGCGGGTGGTACGCCTATCACAAGATAATTGAAATGGGAGCGGGTGGTACGCCTACCACAAGATAATTGAAATGGGAGCGGGTGGTACGCCTACCACGAGATATAATGAAATGGGAGCGGGTGGTACGCCTACCATGAGATACATTAAATGTGAGCGGGTGGAACGCCTGCCACAAGATACAGGAAATGGGACCGGGTTGCACGCCTGCAACAGGAAGTGAAAAGAAAGTGAAATCTGCCTTTGTTTTCCTTATTCTTGTTAGTGGTTGGATTTGATTTCCTTTATAATTCTCTTGATATTCTGTTTTTACCTTTTATTCACTGAAGCATGTTTTCTCTCTCCCATTTTTACTTGTTATCAATAATTTAAGTGTATTAATTGTTTAAATCCCTTTACCGTTGTGATCCTTTGTATTGGAATTCATAGTGTTTACAATGCCTCGTCTTATTTTTTTTATATATGTTCAATACTCCAAATTTTAACAATTGTTACATTTTAACTCAATTGATTTCTCAACTAAACTTTTCTTAAACCGTTTGAGGTTGTACTTTACTTAAAAAGGAATTTTCTACTATGTTTTGATTTATTGATTTCTCGTATTAAAGGTAGTGATTCATTCGATATTGTTCTTTAATTGAAAAGGGTATTTTCTTTATCAAATAATTTAAAAACAAAACAACTCCATCTTTTCTTGTTCATTTCCTTATTGGGTTGGAAGCTATACTCGACTTTATGTTAAGTGAATGAGACTCCTTGAACATTCTTAATTGTATTGGGTTACGGAACCTATGAACTGAGTAACATGAGAATATTATTATGCAATGTGAGACAGAAATATATCGGCACAAGGTGCCGGGGAAAATATTATAATTTTATTTAATGGCACGTGAGTTGTCCGTACAATTGTAATATAAATATGGGTACGAGATTCCGTAAAAATATGAACGTGGGCTGAGACCTATATTATTATGATTATGAAATGAGGCGTCACAAGGTGACCTTTACTCGAAAGAATTATATTCGAAATATGGTTGTTTAAAAGATATTTATTTGAAGGAAATATATTTATTGAAAAGCATATTATCTTAAGGACTATTACTTGAAGGATTTACAGGAAAAAGATTTATATTTGAAGGACTTCATTAATTTATTGCACTTGTATTTATTGTTTGTTGAGAAATAACTATGTTGTTCTTGTTGCCTGTTATTTATATCACTGGTTGATCATTGTTGCAATCATTGTTATCTGCTTCCTATTATTTTGTGCGCTATCTTGCACAGGTTTATTTGGTAGTCTGGTCCTAGTCTTGTCACTACTTCGCCGAGGTTAGGCTAGGCACATACCAACATATGGGGTTGGCTGTGCTGATACTACACTTCTGTATATTTTTGTGTACAGATCCAGGTATTTGGTCGATAGTAGCTATTCGTTGCGGTGAAGTCTCAAGGTAAACCTGTTGCAGCGTTCACAGGCTTCAGAGTCACCTTCTTATTTTATATTCTAACTACTATACTTATTTCCTTACAGTTGTGTTTAGAAATAGTAGCGAAAAACTCTATAGAGCTTATGACTTGTACTACCGGTTTTGGGGAATTGTAAATTGTTTAGAGAAATTTCATTTAAAGTTAATAAATATCAATGTTATTTCAGTTAATGTTAGTCTTACCTAGTTTAGAGACTTGGTTCCATCACGATTCATTCGGAGGGATTTTTGGGTCGTGACAAGTTAGTATCAGATCTCTAGGTTCATAGGTGCTACAATTCATATGCGAGTTTAGTAGAGTCTTGCGGATCGGTACGGAGACATCTGTACTTATCTTCGAGAGGCTACAGAACTAGTAGGAAAAATTTGCACTTTATTCATTCCTTATCGTGCGGCATTTATTCAGCTTGAAGCATATATCTTATATTCTTTTACATCCACTCATGTATGGAATTGCGCACTACACCAATGGTTTGTGATATTGTAAAATGGTTATAGGAGAGCCAGGGTTGCTCAACCATTGTAACCAAGTGTCGATCAGAATAGAGGATAAGGAAGTGCAAAGAAATCTTTCAGTTGTGCGCATGGGGGTGCATTATATCTTGACATCTGGTTGATGAGTACAATCCTAAAAAGGTTTAATTTTTTTCATAATCATCAAATGTGGATGTAGATCTAAAAATAATTGGTTGTATTAGAGGTTATGTGTTTCGTATGGGATTTCTATTTAGCAAATGGTATTCACTGGCAAGACGAGTCACTGGAGGAAGTGAGTTTAACTGTCATGAGGATGACAAATGCCAAGTAAATGGCATTAGGTATCTTATGACTGGTGTCGTACGAGCGGTGAGGGTTAGTATCGTGGATTGTCGGAAATATGTCCTATGATTTCGCACCAAGTGGGGGGAGTCCACTATCAACGATTAAATTGTGGGGTCATGTGTTATATTAGTTTTGGCTTGAGCTATATATATGTGGTATTGAAAGGTTTGTCGAAACTTGTATACGATTAAGAGGTGAGATTTGAATGGGATGATGATGGGACTTTTGGTATTCCCGCGTCCTTAATAATTCTACATTGCAGTATCAGTGGGGTCATGGAAACATATTTAGTATACTCGTAGTGCTTAAGTTAATCACAACACTCGCATGGGGCAGTAATCTTTAAATGCACCACTGGTATGGGATTTTCTACAATGGATATCCTAGTTATCCGACACAAATTTAGTATGAGCAGTTTAGCCGCAAATTGGTATTTATGAATATGGTGATGTTAGAAACATCATGATAAAATGTCCCGGACTTGGGAGAAATCTACTCCATTAGAGTACACGTCACGTACTCCAGTACAATTACTACTCTACCTACACTACCAGTTAGGGATGAAGGACAAGCGGGTAGATGGCGCCTAAGAGGTGTAGGCCCGACCCATTAATATATTTGCTATGGTATAGCTGAGGTCGCTACACCAGATGGTATCGTTACAAGTATGATCTCGAGTTATTACAAAGTAACTTGATTCGGTTCTGAGTATCGAGACAAGTCGTCCTAATATGCTCCAATCATGAGCTTCGTAATCTTAAATTAACTTATGTGAATACACCTGTTGGGATATTATATAGAGATAACTATGTATATCATTATGTGTTAGTCACTAAAAATACTTGTGATGTGGGTTTTGATGTGATTTCAGGAAAATTGATTTAAATTCCGAATTTTATTCCCTATCGATGTGAGAGTTCATTATATGATGTGAGATATTTAAACTAGCTACAAGCTGCGGTGGATGTTATATAAGGACGAGGTCCTTGTGGTAAAAAAAATTGTGTATTTAAAATTCTCCCTTGTGAAATTAAAAATTTATACTATAGTACTTATATGGGGTCATGCCTATGAGGCTTATTTGAAAAAAAAAATCTTATATGAATATCTTTGTGCATAATTTGCTAAATTTTATTGTAATTATTGAGTTTTAGCCTACAAGATGAGTGCCCAGATAGCGTTAAATGTGAGCCGTTAAGTTACATAAGTAACTATGAGATCTCCATGCCTTGTTGTTAGTACAATGGAGGTTTGAAACAAGATTTTGTTGATATGAGGTTAATTGGCGATTTTTAATCGATTATGTACAACTATTAAAACCAAAGATGTGGTTAAGGTCATGCATATGATGTGTATCATGTCCAGATATCATTATGATAATATCGTACTTGTAATGCGGAGATTAGTGTTATTGATATATACATTGTGGAGTGTCGTTGAGTTATGGATGTGTTGTTATGAGTTGTTTGGGTGTTACTCTGACAGGTGAATTGTCCCAATTACAGGGGAGACTCTGCCGAAATTTCTGAAAACTTTGGGAGATAGAAAATTTTGAGATATTGAGATGTGCGAAGAAATAGATAAGTTACGTTGTGTATTGGAGGACGAATAACCCTAAGTGGGGGAAAAAGGTGAGTGCTATTAAAAGTTGATATATGTTGACATGAGAATAATACCGTGTGGTGATGGAAAAATTTGGACCATTTTGAAAATGTTTGGAGAGTAAGAAATTTGGTCTTAAAGTTTACAAATATAGATAAATGCAATAATCTCAATTGAGATGGTGTTGTCGGGTTATACCGAATGCGGTAACATGAGATCAACCGAGAGTATAGGTATAAAAGTAAAATAATCAATTTGGCGACCTCAGAATAATTCTTAGTACGTTCGAGGACGAAAGTTTGTTTAAGAGGTGGAGAATGTAATGACCCTACTGGTCATTTTAAGAATTTATGCCTCGATCCCCTATTAAATGCATTCCCCGTATTTGTTTCTGCAATTGTGAGTTGCCGGGAGGAATTCTTTGGAGTTTCAGAGAGTTTTGGGACACTTGGTCCCTAAATAAGAGATTAAGCTCTGGAAATTTGACCGTAGTCGGAACAGTATGAAGATGGTCTCGGAACAGAATTCTGATGGTTCTGTTAGATTCGTTGGGTGATTTCGAGTTGAGAAGCGTGTTCATATTGTGTTTTGGAGGCTCATAGCTAATTTAGGCTTGAAATGCCGAAAGTTGAATTTTAGAAGTTTCCGGTTCGATAGTGAGATTTTGCTCCGAGGGCCGGAATTGAATTCCGAAAGTTGGAGTAGCTTTGTAGTGTTGAATGTGACGTGTGTGCAAAATTTCAGGTCATTCAGACGAGGTTTGATAGACTTTTTGATCGAAAACGTAATTTGAGAGTTTTTGGGATTCTTAGGCTTGAATACGATGTAAAATTTGTGTTTTGATATTGTTTTGAGAATTCCGAAGATTGGAACAAGTTTGAATGATGTTTTAGGATTGGTTGACATGTTTGGTTGAGGTCTCATGGCCTCGTGTATGATTCGGGGTGGTTTTGGATCATTTCGTATTGTTTTGCAATAGCTGAAGCTGGTGTATGGTGTTGTGCTTCGCGTCCGCGAGGGTCCTCTCGCGTTCGATACGAAGAATTTGTCTTCTCAGAATTTGTTCTTCGCATTCGCGAAGATGGATTTTGCATCTCGGATTTTGTTCTTCACGTTCGCATAGAAGAAGAAATTCTGTTGCGCAGGACTTACTCACGAACCTCATATCTCTCAATCTTCAATGAATTTGGAGATGATTCAAAACAAAAGTTGTAGCTCTTTGAATCTAGTTTTCAGAAATATATTATAATAGCCATTTAGAATTTTATGTAAAAAGTTATGACCATTACACTAGACGCTGTCCGAGCAGAGTTTGGAAATGAATTTTTGGAACTTTGTTCTTCGCGAACGCGAGAGGAGGACCGCGAACGCGATGAACAAATCCCTGGGCAGCAGAATAAAGTCCAAACTTTGTCACATTTTCCATTTTTGATGATTTGGAACTCGTGTGACGCAATCTTTTTAGAGATTTTCAAGGAAAATATCGGGGGTAAGTGTTCTTAACTCAATTTTGGTTAGATTACTCGAATCCATCATTGCTTTTAACATTTAATTGGTGATTTAAGTTGGTAGAATCTTGAAAAACCTCTTGGTTTAATTTAAATATTTGAGGGTCGAGTTGATATCGGATTTTGGTAAAATTGGTATGGTTAGACTCGTGGTTGAATGATTTGTCGGATTTTGTGAGTTTTTCGGATTTCGAGACGTGGGCCCCATGGGCAAATTTGAGTTAAATTTTGGATTTTTGTTGGAAAATTAGTATTTTCATATGGAATTAATTTGTACGATTTATATTGAGTATATTGAATTATTATGACTAGATTTGAAGCTTCGGACAAATTCGCGAGGCAAAGGCTTGTTGGAATTTTAAGATTGGTTGCAAAGCAAGATAAGTGTTTGGTCTAACCTTAGCTTGAGGGATTAGGAGTTGTGTCTTATTTGTTACATGTTAATTGTGGAGTATGACGTATAGGCATGGTGACGAGTATCTATACGTTGGTGTCAAGCATGCTCGTGAGTCTTGTATTATAATTGTTATGACTCCCATGTGGTTTATTACACTTCATATGTTATTACTGTTTTGATATTATTGTTCCCTTGTCAGGATATTATTGAAATATTATTGTTCCCTTATCGGAATATTATTAAAATATTACTGTTCCCTTCCTGGGATATTATTAAAATATTATTGTTCCCTTGCCGGGCTGTTATTATTTTGATATTAATTTTCCCTTGTCGGAATTATTTGTGATTTTTGTTGGTTTGAAATGGGAGCGGGTGGGACGCCTATCACAAGATAATTAAAATGGGAGCGGGTGACACGCCTACCACAAGATAATTGAAATGGGAGCGGGTGGTACGCCTACCACAAGATAATTAAAATGGGAGCGGGTGGTACGCCTACCATAAGAAAATTTAAATGGGAGCGGGTGGCATGCCTACCACAAGATAATTGAAATGTGAGCGAGTGGTATGCCTACCACAATATAATTGAAATGGGAGCGGGTGGTACGCCTACCACAAGATATAATAAAATGGGAGCGGGTGATACGCCTACCACGAGATATAATGAAATGAGAGCGGGTGGTACGCCTACCATGAGATACATAAAATGGGAGTGGATGGGACGCCTGCCACGAGATTCAGGAAATGAGACCGGGTTGCACAGCTGCAACAAGAGGTGAAAAGAAAGTGAGATATGCCTTTGTTTTTCTTATTCTTGTTAGTGGTTTGATTTGATTTCCTTCATAATTATCTTGATATTCTATTTTTACCTTTTAATCTCCGAAGCATGTTTTCTCTCTCCCATTTTTACTTGTTATTAATAATTTAAGTGTATTAATTGTTTAAATCCCTTTACTATTGTGATCCTTTCTGTTGGAATCTATAGTGTTTACAATGCGTCGCATTATTTTTTTTATATGTGTTCAATACTCCAAATTTTAACAAGTGTTATATTTTTAACTCAATTGATTTCTCTAATAAACTTTCCTTAAACTGTTTGAGGTTGTACTTTACTTAAAAAGGAATTTTCTACTATGTTTTGATTTATTAATTTCTCGTATTCACGGTAACGATCCATTCGATATTGTACTTTAATTGAAAAGGGTATTTTCTTTATCAAATGATTTTAAAAAAAAATAACTCCATCTTTTCTTGTTCATTTCCTAATTGGGTTGGAAGTTATACTCGACTTTATGTTAAGTGAATGAGGCTCCTTGAACATTCTTAATTGTATTGGGTTATGGAACCTATGAACTGAGTAACATGAGAATATTATTGTGCAATGTGAGACAGAAATATGTCGGCACAAGGTGCCGGGGAAAATATTATAGTTTTATTTAATGGCACGTGAGTTGTCCGTACGGTTGTAATATAAATATGGGCACGAGATGCCGTAAAAATATGAACGTGTGCTGAGACCTATATTATTATGATTATGAAATGAGGCGTCACAAGGTGACCTTTACTCGAAAGAATTATATTCGAAATATGGTTTTTTAAAAGATATTTATTTGAAGGAAATATATTTATTGAAAAGCATATTATCTTAGGGACTATTACTTGAAGGATTTATAGGCGAAAGATTTATATTTGAAGGACTTCATTAATTGATTGCACTTGTATTTATTGTTTGTTGAGAAATAATTATGTTGTTCTTATTGCCTGTTATTTATATCACTGGTTAATCATTGTTGCCATCATTGTTATCTGCTTCCTATTATTTTCTACGCTATCTTGCACAGGTTTATTTGGTAGTCTGGTCCTAGCCTCGTCACTACTTCGCCGAGGTTAGGCTAGGCACTTACCAACACATGGGGTCGGTTGTGCTGGTACTACACTTCTATACATTTTTGTGTACAGATCCAGGTATTTGGTCGATAGTTGTTATTCATTGTGGTGAAGTCTCAAGGTAAACCTATTGCAGTGTTCGCAGGCTTCAGAGTCACCTTCTTATTTTTTATATTCTAACTACTGTTCTTATTTCCTTACGGTTGTGTTTAGAAGTGGTAGCAAAAAACTCTATAGAGCTTATGACTTGTACTACCGATTTTGGGAAATTGTAAATTATTTAGAAAAATTTCATTTAAAGTTAATAAATATCAATGTTATTTCAGTTAATGTTAGGCTTACCTAGTTTAGAGACTAGGTGGCATCACAACTCCTTCGGAGAAATTTTTGGGTCGTGACATGAGCAGTAGCGAAGAAACAAGACATGGTAAGCAAATAATGGTGAACTCTAATTATAAACGAGATTAGGGGAGGGAATTAGGGAAGGCGGCTGCTAGGGTTTCTTTAGAGAGAAGGGAGGATTGAGAGTGTTTTGGGGCGGCCGTTTGGAAGGTAATAGGTTTGGGTTTCAAGGGTTTGGGTAATAAAATTAAGGGGGAGGCTGTGGGCCGTTGATATTAAGGATTTAATGAATGGCAGGTCAGGTATAAGGTAGTGGGTCACTGGTATTGGGCTAGGGATTATTGGGGTGAAATTTAGGGTACATGGGCCATTAATTTGGTTCGAAAATTAACTTAGGATTGGGTTGAATTTTAAATATAATGATTTAATGGAAAATAATTTAATAAAAATATAAAATGCTATTTATGTAATACTTTAAAACAATAATTGTAGATTATAAATATTTAAAAAAATTATTTTGACCTTAAATATATTGACAAATGCAATTAGTTATAAAACATAGACTATTATTGCAAAATTACACAAATAGTTCAAAAATGCAGATGTAATTACATAAAGATGAAGTAAAATATTATAAAGTGTATATGTAGGTATAAATAATAATTCAGGTGATTAATTCATCACAAAATAATTCGAGGGATTAATTAATAAATTTTTGAACAATTTAAATGCAAGAAAAACACCTTTAAGACCTTAAAAATAATTTAAAATTACATAAATTACTTATATGACTCTTTTAAATTTGTAATGATGCAGGAACGATATTTTGAAAGTATATAGGATACTTATAAAAAATATGAGCGCAAAATTGGGTATCAACATCTGCCCCTTTTTACCAAGGAATGATGAAAGAGTTGTCGGATAAAGAAAATGATGACCAATTTTGTCCAAAATGAATGGAGATGATGCGCTTCTGAAAAAATGGGGTCGAACCCTGGGTCCTGAATTACCTATATATCCCTGGTGTTACGGGAATTAGGTCGTTTGTAGTTCTAGATCCAACGACGAATGAAACCGATGGAGTTATTATGAAAAATGGTTATACGTTTCAAAGAAAGATCTTTTGTATAGGATGGTGTCATGACTAACGAATAATCTCGGGTGGAACTACGAATGCGAATTTGAAAGTTATGGATGTATAGAGAAAATATTGAGCGGTTACGGAACAAAGGATAATCAATTGCTAGTCATCAGTTACGTTTGAGATGATCGAAGGATCTGAACGTCGTAAGTGGAAATCAGATCGAGAATTGCTCCTGCTTGTAGAACAGTTACCTCCCGAATTACCAACAATACTTAAAACATGATGTGCGCAAATATATATAGTTATTACGAAAATTTAAACATGATGCAAATTCCTTTTGGACCATGAGATTTATCTTTGGACGATGAGGATGATGTCCTTTGACCATGACGTCCTGGGCCATGAAGCATATGATAAGGGATCGCAGGCCATAAGATGTTGTCCTTGGGTTATGAGGATGGTTCCTCTGGACTATGATGCCTTTAAATAATAATATACAGTTTTGAGAGATTCTCGGGCCATAGAATGGTGTCTTCAGACTATGAGGATGATGCCCTCAAACTATGACGCCTTCGAACAATATGGCGATGTTTCAGCCAATGAAATGCAAAGATACGATTATATCGATCGTTTGATACAGGAAATGGGTACCGCTTAGTCATATGCAAGAACGAAACAAGATTGGCTTAGTCTTGTATGCGATGAGGGTAGTGCTTAGCCCAATGATAGGAGTGCATACAATGCTTAGTCACATGCAAGGAAAGACAATGCTTAGCTTTATGCAATAATGGATGCAGTGCTTAGCCTCATGCAAGGAATGGAGACAATTCTTAGTCTCATACAATGGTGAGGGCAATGTTTATCCCTATGTAAAGAGTGGAGACAATGTTTAGTCTCATGTAGGGGAAGGCAGTGCTTTGCTTTATGAAATAATAGAGTCAGAGCTTAGCCTCAGGAATAGACACACTGCTCATACTCATGCAGTGATGAGGCCAGAGCTTAGCCCGATCCAAGGAATAGAGACAATGTTTTGTGTCATACAAGGAAAGGTAGTGCTTAGCCTTATGCAATAATGAAGGCAGTGCTTAGACTCATGTAAGGAATGGAGGCAATGCTTAGCTCGTGCAAGGAATGGAGACAGTGCTTAGTCTCATGCAAGGAGAGGCAATGCTTAGCCTTATGCAATATAAGAGGCAATGCTTAGCCTCATGCAAGGAATAAAGAAGTGCTTAGTCTTATGCAGTGATGAGGGTAGGGCTTAGCCCAATGAAAGAATACCAATGATTAAATGTGAGTGGGAAAAGTGATTCTTAGCTTGGCACGTTTGCGTTTGGCGACTTTTCTTGGTGTGAAGATAGTGATGTCGTTGTATATATATGCTTGTGGAGTGTTTGTTATGTCTCTCGTGCCTGCATCTAAAGAAAAATCGTGAGTTTTGGTGGGGGAGGGTTGTTTGTGCCTTCGATTCTTCGTTCTGTCTTTGCTCCTTATCTTGAGGTCTTGTTTGAGTCACCCCAGGTAATTTTCGAAAAATATGCATTTGTGATAAATTGTTTATATTAAAACCTGTAGTTGTTCAAAATATGTACGAAAGCAAATAATGTTCGGACCAGAGACTGTGACACGTTTTGAGACATTGTAACCTCCTGAACTTGGAATTTTGAGGACCCTCCTCAAATTTTGCCCCAGTTTAATGCATACTTTCGGCGATACATTCCTTGGTGATCTAAACACGATGAGATCTAACAAACTCGAGATCTTACCCTAGTTTTTGGCCGTAGAGGGAATGAAGATCTTATTATGATGTGACCAAACCCACAAGGCTGCCTGTGTATCCCCTCTGAAATGGGTATCAGGGTAACTGTAGTTCAGGTTACGTCAAATAGAAAGTGCAAACATAATCTTAAACATAATATATCTTGACTTCATCCTAGTTGATTGGTTTTGTCCATATCTCTCCGTCCATCTCTAAAAATATAAGTGCTCCTCCTGTCAGTACTCGGTGGGCCATGTAAGGGCCTTACCGGTTGGTTGAGAATTTCCCCTTTGCTTCATCCTGATGTGTAAAGATTCGTTTCAGCAGTAATTTCCCTAGTGTGAATTGCCTTGATCTAACCTTTTTTGTTGAAATCTCTTGTTATTCTATTCTGGTAGAGTTGACTGTGACATACTGCCTTCACTCTTTTACCATCAATGAGAGCTAGTTGTTCATACCTGTTCCGTACCTATTCCATGTCACTGAGCTCGACCTCTTGTATGATTCTTAAGGAGGCAATCTCCACTTCGGTAGGAATAACGACCTTAGTATCATAGACTAGTAGATCGAGAGTTGCCCCATTTGATGTACGAACTTTGGTACGATGCCCGAGCTAAGCAAACGGTAGATTCTCATGCCATTGTTTATAGTTGTCCACCATTTTCTCCAATATCTTCTTGATGTTCTTGTTGGCAGTTTCTACGGCTTCATTCATTTGTGGCATGTATGTTGTAGAGTTCCGATGCATGATCTTGACTATTTCACACATAGCTTTCATTAGATCATTGTTGATATTGGTCGCATTATTAGTGATGATTGACCCACGTATTCCAAATCGACATAAAATATGATCCCAGACAAAATTTGCTAAGACCTTCTTAGTCACAGCCTTATAGGAATCAACTTCAACCCATTTTGTGAAGTAGTCTATAGCCACAAAAATGAACCAATGCCCATTTGAAGCATCGGGTGATAAGTGGGGATTTTAACCTATTATTTGCTCTTTCTCACTTGCGTTTTGGGCCTAAAATACGTGAAGGTATTTCCGAAAATTAATGTAGTATGCTTGTTTGCAGGGATTGTTCATAATGAGCCAAAGTAGCCATGATCAACTCATAATGGAGTCAAAACATAAAAAATGACCAAGACTGGGCCAAGAGCTATGGAATGCGGACCACGACAGAAAAATGTGGCCACGAAAATGTCAACGCAGACGCAGTCATTAATTCGCGGTCCAGGAAAGGGAGAATCAGAGAGGTGGTTTTTGGGCACAGACATGGACGCAGATCGCGTAAGAAATTGGCGGCCATAAAAATACCACTGCGGCCGCGATTGGAATTTCGCAGACCATAGTTGCTAAGGATCAGAGAGCTCACTAAATATCCAAAAATGTTAAGAGCAGGCGACATCAAAATTATGCGCCCGTGGAAGGTTCTCATGTGGATGCGATGAATATTATGTGGCCCGCAAAACAAGGTTCAATCTAGTCCTAGATGTGAAGAAATGCATACCGCAATCAAAATTACACGACTGCAGAAACAAGAGTGCGGCCGCGATCAGAATTACCTGGCCCCAAAACCTCCGCATGAGTATTTTTATTCGGAAATTTCTACCTTGTATAATAAATCGTTTTCATATTTTTAGGTTAATTTTAGTTTTTGCTGAGTACATGAGACGGCTGTAAATACCATTTTGGGCAATTTTGTATTAGATTCAACTCTTAACATTAGCTTTTCATCTCTTAATTTGGTATTATGGATTTTATCTATATTTTATCTTTGATTTCTGCTATTTCCATGTGCAGTTAAACCCATAGCTAGGGTTGTGACCCAACGCTAGCGTGGGTATTTGATGAGTCTTGAATTTTAAGGCTTAAATGTGTATGGTTTAGTAGTATTTAGCATAGTTCTAGCTAGAACTAAGAAATTAGTGGTTGCAAACACTGATTCATGCCTTTATGACTTAGTCTCTACTTGAGAAAGAGGGACTAAGTCTAGAAAAACTAGGCTAACAAGGACTTGGGGTGAACTCAAAAAATTGATAGCCCAAATTAAGGGGTTAAATCTAGAGATAGTAATACCCGACTTGAACTAACATCACTTGCATTGCATGAATACCCATTGGGCTTGAGAAAGTTGGGAAACATCACTCAAAATACCGAGAGGTACAGAGTGAGTAGCCGGGTGTGATAGTTATACTATGAACCCAATTAATCATATGACTGTCCAAGATTCTTGCTACCTATTAGTATCCACCTAGGTGGAAGTTACTATCCTGGTCCCTTTTAAACCCTTGAAAATCAACGTCAAAGTTAACTATTGCATGCTATAGAATAGAAGTAAAAGTAGAAAACAAACCAACCTTGTGTGGAAGTGTAATTAAGAGCAAAACTCGCATCTAGACTCGGATATAAACCTAATTCCAATTAAAATTAACTCCATTTGGATTCGATCCCAACCTTATTGGATAAAACTACATCGACTGTCCTTGCTACTCAATAGTAGTACAGGTTTGGATACGGTCAACTTTTGGCGCAGTTGCTGAGGAGTTAAACGATTTTAGCTATATATCCGAGTATTTTTGTGTTTTATTTTTCTTTCCTTCCATTTTTCTAATTTTTTGTGAATTTATTTTAGGTACCCAATGGCTCTTAACAATGATGCCCCCGAAAATTTTCCATTGGGGGAGGAGGTAGATGATGTTAATATGGATGAGATTCTGTCACGACCCTAACCGATGGGCCACAACGGGTACCTGATACCTTACTCAATCGAGTACCTATGTAACGTATCTTCTGTATCATACTATCATAGGTAAATGAGCCAAAGAGGCTATCATGAGATAAGTAGAATAAAACATGGGGAAATACTCGATATTGGATAACCTAAACTGTAATCCAAACTTATACATATGCCATACGGGCCTATAAGGCCGGCATGATCCTTTATATACTCAAAATATAGGCTAAAAAGTCCATACAAGAATTCATATACATGACATCTGTCTACAAGCCTTTAAGAATACATAATATCACAAAGGTCAGGATAGAGCCCCGCCATACCAATCAATGCATGTACTAATCTTACTGACCAAATAAGCAACTCCAGAGCAAATAGAGTGCACCAACATTTTCCGCTGAGCTGATATACTTCTTGGAGGACTCTCGAGCTATCTATCGGGACTTGTGGGCATGAAACGCAGTGTCTCAAGGCAAAAGGGATGTCAGTACAAATAGTGTACCGAGTATGTAAGTAATGAAAATCAGTAAACAATAGACATGAGAGAAATACAGAGTAAAAGACTTGATATATAAATTTGAATAGCTCTGTGAATCCTTTAATATTTAAGAGTAAAAGACTTGATATATAAGTTTGAATAGCTCTGTGAATCCTTTAATAATTGAAATATCATGCATATGCATATAAATGCTAAACCATGCATGTGTATGTTCATAACATCATCAAGCCTCTGAGGGCATCCTATTATATCATTTGGGCCATTGTGGGCAATCATCAATGTATACCAGCTTATTAGGTGGTTGTGCGTATATAACACCATAACCTATTCCCATATCCCGTATACATATATATACGCAAATATAACTCTATTTGTTCATGGTTCAATGTACATGAATGCAATGCATGAGAAGTACGTCAATAAAATCTCTTGGAATATCATAAGACCATTATGCCTTTGAGTAATATCATAAAGTAAAAAATTTTCAACTTACGTAATTTTCTGAGACCCATGAACAGATGATAGAATAATATGACACATTAGGAATAAAGAATATAAGCATATCTAGTATTTCTATGAATAGAGTCATTTATAGAAATTATGCATTTGCTCGTTTCATTTATGTCGTATAGATCATGCCAAAAGAAAGAAGGGATAGCCTTAACGTACCTGAGTAGATTCTCTTGAGAATACCTCCAACACACGTTAATTAAGACAAAATATATGATGGCAAGATTGGAGTAGAAAAAAATTCATATGGCACTCTTAAGAAAGATTGCACCATACTCCCTTATAATTTCAAAATCTCACGTTACTTAAGATGCTATGAAATCTTATTGAATTTCCATGAAATCATGTTGAATTTGTTGAACATGCTAAACTTCCTCACGTTACTAGGTTGGAGGAGTCTTATGTTTGAGTTGAATTTGCAGATTAAGGTTACAATTGAATGACTTCTTAAGTCTTAAGATGTCTTATGATGTGGGCCCTACTTTAGGAATTATTTTATCCAAAAATACTCCTAACATGCCACCAATTTTAAGGACTAATGAGTCACTTGGTGGAATGGCACATGCTGCCACGTTACTATACTTAAACTTATTCATATTTTCACTCCTTCTCCTTAATCCACTTATTAATCTCCTACTAATCTAATAATTAACCAATTACCCATATAATTAATAATTATCTCAAATTACTTAAAGTACTTCTTACTTTTAACTTACCTTATACACCTTATCATCATGGTCATGTGGTATCTTGTATGATACTAGTCTATAAATACCGGATATTTTAGCTTGAGTCGTACTTCATCCCAAAATGTCAAACTTCAATGAAATTTATTTTTTTCAATTCACTTACCCTCTCACCTTCACGATATACTTATTACTTGTTTGAAATAGGAAAATACTTATAGTCCCAAAGTAATATCATTCCCGAACTTACATCGATTAACTTACGATGAAACTTTAACGTACGAAAATACATGACGTGTTATCTCATTTATGAGCTTTAATCAATTTCTTTATGTCGTACTTTTATGTACAAAAATATGGGATTGTAACAGATTCAACCCGAACCTTAAGCAAAAAGGAGAGGATGACTGCCTCATGATAAAATTCCAAACCCTCCCCCACCTTCAGCAAGGGCAGCGCACCGGGTGTTGCCCAAGGAAGGCTATACAAGTGCAATAGTCCCATTCCGGATTAGGGCGGACAAATTTCAAATACCCAATGTCATGCTTACACCCTTGGAACAGAGGGGTTTCTTGACCAGAGCTCCACACCAAAATGCCTACAAGCATCTCAAAGATTTTGTTGATACATGCTGGGGGAGCAGTAAAACTAAAGTTTTTGAGGATGCGTTGAGGTTAAGACTTTTCCCATTTTCTCTAAGGGGGAAAGCTTTGGATTGGCTTGAAAGGTTGCCCAAATATTCCATCACCACTGGGGATGAGTTGGCCGAGAAATTCATAGCAATGTTCTTCTCTCCAAGACATATGGCGATGCTAAGAGATGAGATACTCACTTTTAAACAAGAGCCAAATGAACTGCTTGATAAGATTTGGGAAAGGTATCGGATGATGGTTAAAGAATGTCCGAACAATGACATGACGAAAGACATGATCCAACAAACATTCTACTGTGGCATTAACACTACCAACCAATGTGTAGTTAACCAACTCACTGGAGGAAACTTCATGAACATGCCTTATGTTGAGGCGTGTGAAATACTTGATGAGATGGCAGGTACTTCTTTGGCGCAGCAAAGTCGAGCTAATATGCCACAAGGTGATCCCAATGTCATTCACCTACACAAGGAGCTCCATGACCATGGCCAAGCAATATCCGAGTTAACTACGACCATAAACCAATTGGATAAAGTTTCAGTTGTAACCAGCTGAAGGGCTAAAACAAGTGAATACCATGGAAGAGGTGAATATGATGGTCAACAATAGGAGGCAACGAGGTCAACAAGTTCAAGGAAATCCGGATCAATTTGAGCAAAGTGGTAGTATTTATAATCAGGATGATGTGTATGATGATCAAAGTGAATAAGTTCAATATATGAACAATTTACCAAGGTCAACGGGGCAATGCTCCGAATAAACAACTGTGGAGATCCCAAGGAAATCAGGGAAATCAAAATCAACAATGAAATTGGAATAGTGGCAACAACAACAAACAAAGCAATTGGGGGAACAACAACAATCAAAACTGGGGTAACCATGGAAACCAAGGCAATTGGGGTGACAACAATAATAGCAATTGGGGAGGCAATAACAACCAAGGGAGTTGGAACAACAATAATCAAGGGAATTAGGGTCCGGGTTTTCAAAGGCCTCCAATGTATCAACAACCAAACAACTCATCTCCATATCCATCACAAAGTTCTAGCTCTTTCAATAATGAGATATGATGGATAGAGACAATGTTTGAGAATGATGAAAAAAATGCCAACTCCAACGCCTTATTGTCCTCCCACAACACTTCTATCCGCAACTTAGAAGTCCAAGTTGGCCAAATTTCTCAAGATTTGAACACTGGCCCTAAGGAGGCACTAGCAAGTGACACGGTAGTAAACCCGATGGGTAGGAACAATATGGGTCATGCTATGGTGGTGACTACCAGAAGTGGTAGATGTGGAGTTGTTTGTACCTATAATCTAAGAAAGGTTGTGAGTGATGATGTGTTGTTGCAAGATGATGATGAGCCAAGCAATGATGTGCAAGTGAGTGATGAGAATGTGAATGAAGAAGTGAGGATAGACATTGATGACAATGTAGAGGAAACACAAAATGATGTGAACCCATGTAGGGAACACATGATAGACATACCGAAAATGGTAGTGCCCAAAGCCAAGGATCCTTTTCCAAGGCCTCCTCCACCATATCCTCAAAGGCTTGCAAAACAAAACAATAAGAACCAGTTCAAGAAATTTATTGATATGATGAAATGTTTGTCCTTAAATGTGCCTTTGGTTGAAGCTCTAGAACAAATGTCGAGATATGCCAAATTCATGAAGGACCCGGTAACAAAGAAGAGATCAATGAACAGTGAAACAATCTAAATGACACACTAAGTGAGTGTTATTGTCCATTCCATGGCTCTAAAGTTAGAAGACCCGTTTATAATCCCATGCACTATTGGTAGTGCTGATTTTGCCAAAGTTTTGTATGACTTGGAGGCAAGCATTAACTTGATGCCATATTCTGTGTTCAAGAAATTGGGGATTGGGCAACCAAGGACCACATCCATGAGGATGCAAATGGATGATAGGACAATCAAGAGGCCTTTGGGGATAATTGATGATGTGCTAGTTCGGGTCGACAGGTTCATAATTCCCACAAATTTTGTGATACTTGACTGCGAGGTTGACTATGAGGTGCCGATCATATTGGGGAGAAAATTCCTAGCTATAGGGAAGGACTTAGTTGATGTAGAAGTAGGGGATCTCACCTTCCGGGTGGGTGGTGAAAAAGTTGTGTTCCATGTTTGCAAGTCAATGAGGCAGCCTAATAACAACGAAGTATGTTCATTTGTGGATCTTTTGACCGAGATGATTATTGAAGACATTAGTGTTGTGATTAATATGGAAGACCCTTTGGAAGCTGTGTTGTTGAACAATGATGAGACTAGGTATGAAGGCTTGATTAATATGTCAATGCTTTGCAAGGAATGGGTTCATATACATATGAGCACCGTAAACTTTCGTTGGATCTTGAGAACCGAAAGAATCCACCAACAAAGCCCTCAATCGAGGAGCCTCCCATATTAGAGTTGAAGCCTTTACCTTCACAACTCAGGTATGAGTTCTTAGGCCCTTGTTTCACTTTACCTGTTATTCTTTCCTCGTGCTTAACTAACATGTTGGTAGATGCCACCCTTGCGGTGCTCCAAAGGAGGAGGAAGGCAATAGGTTGGACATTCGGGGTATAACCCCTGCATTTTGCACGCATAGAATCATATTGGAAAAAGATGACAAACCCTCCGTGGAACATCAAAGAAGGTTGAATGAGGCCATGCAAGAGGTTGTCAAGAAAGAGGTGATCAAGTGGTTGGATGTTGGGGTTGTCTACCCCATTTTTGATAGTTTATGGACTTCACCTATACAGTGTGTACCAAAGAAGGGGGCATAACTGTGATTACAAATGACAACAACGAGTTGATCCCAACAAGAACTATCTCCGGTTGGAGGGTGTTCATAGATTATAGGAAGCTCAACAAAGTGACTCGGAAAGACCATTTACCGTTTCCATTCCTTGATCAAATATTGGATAGGTTTGTCAGACGTGCTTACTATTGATTCTTGGAAGGGTATTCTGGGTACAACTAGATTCTTATTGCACCTGAAGACTAAGAGAAGACCACTTACACTTGTCTGTATTGCACATTTGCACTCCCAAGGATTTTGTTTGGTCTATATAATGCACCAGCTATATTTCAGCGGTGTATGATGGCAATATTCATAGATATGGTGGAGGACTTCCTCGAGGTGTTCATGGATGACTTCTCTATTGTGAGGGATTCTTTTGATGAGTGTTTTTTGTAATATTGATAAAGTTTTGGCATGTTGTGAAGAGACTAACTTGTTGCTTAATTGGGAGAAGTGTCACTTTATGGTTGAGGAAGGCATTGTCCTTGGCCATAAGATCTCCATGAGTGGTATTGAAGTGGATAAAGCAAAAATCGAAGTGATATCAAAACTCCCGCCTCCTACTTTCGTCAAAGGAGTGAGAAGATTTTTAGGGCATATGGGGTTTTACTGTTGGTTCAAAAAGGGTTTCTCAAGGATAGTGAACCCCTTGTGCAAATTATTGGAAAAAGATGCAAAATTTGTGTTCAATGATGATTGCATGAAAGCTTTTGAGCTACTCAAGTATAGGTTGACTACGACTCCCATCATTACCACACCAAATTTGAGCTTACCATTTGAGCTCATGTGTGATGTTAGCGATGTGGCAGTAGGAGCGGTATTGGGGCAACGCATCAACAAGATATATCATCCGATCTACTATGCTAGTAAGATCATGAACGATGCCCAAGTCAACTATATGGTGACTGAGAAAGAACTCTTAGGTATTGTCTTTGCTATGGAAAAGTTCCGCCGGTAACTCATGGGTACCAAAGTGATTGTTCACACTGATCACGCGACACTTTGCTATTTGATGAGTAAGAAGTACTTAAAGGCTAGCTTGATGAGTTGGGTAGTTCTTCTACAAGAATTTGATCTTGAAACCATAGACCGAAAAGGGAGTGCGAATCAAGTGGCGGACAACTTGTCCCATTTTGAAGAGGAGGGGAGGCCCCATGATGGCCTTCAGATCAATGATTCATTTTTGGTTGAACAACTCATTTCCATGTCTTTGACCGAGATGCCTTGGTTTGATGATATGGCTAACTATCTTGTGAGTGGAATTGCCCCGAATGAGTTCTCTTTGAACCAAAGAAAGGAGCTCAAACGGGACTGCTCGTAGAACTATTGGGATGATCCATCTCTTCAAAATTTTCACCGATGTTGTTTTCCAGAGATGTGTTCTAGAAGAAGAGAAATTGGATATTCTTGAGGCTTGTCATTCCTCACCTTATGGCGGTCACCATGGTGGGGCGATAACTCCTGCAAAGGTCCTAAGTTGTGGATTCAATTGGCCTACCTTGTACAAAGATGCGAGTGAGCTTGTTAAGTGGTGTGATGAGTGCCAAAGAGCCGGTGGGATTTCCAAGAAGAATGAGATGCCCCTCACCGCCATCCTTGAGATTGATATTTTTGGCGTATGCGGCATCAACATTATGGGTCCATTTGTGAGTTCATGGGGGAACACCTATATTCTTATTTATGTGGATTATGTCTCCAAATAGGTTGAAGTTGTGACTTTTCCCAACAATGAAGCAAGAAGTGTAGTGGGTTTCATAAAGAAAAACATATTCAGAAAGTTCAGCACCCCAAGGGCCATTATCAATGATGGGGGTTCTCATTTTTGTAACAAAGCCTTGGACACTTTACTCCCCAACTATGGTGTTACTCACAAGGTGTCAACTCCCTATCACCCTCAGGCAAGTGGACAGGTTGAGGTCTCCAACAGGTAGATCAAGAGTATTCTTTTCAAGACTGTCAATGCAAATCAGACAAATTGGTTAAGAAAACTTGAAGATGCTTTATGGGCCTATATAACATCGTATAAGACTCCAATTGGTATGCCCCTGTATCGGTTGATATTTGGGAAATCATGTCACCTCCTGGTGAAATTAGAGCATAAGGCCATGTGGGCATTGAAGAACTTGAACCTAGACTAGGATATAGCTGCAATCTTCGGGTGGAGCAATTGAATGAACTTGATGAGTTCTGGTTCCATGCTTACTCCAGTTCATCCTTGTATAAGGACAAGATGAAGTATCTACATGATAGTATATTAGGAATAAATAATTCAAAGAAGGTGACCTTGTTGTCCTATTGAACTATCGTTTACGGATGTTTCCGGGAAAGCTAAAGTCAAAATGGAGCGGTCCCTTTTAAGTGGTGCATTTGACTCCTTTTGGTGCTCTAGATTTGAAAAACAAGAATGGTGACATCTTTAAAGTCAATGGGCACCGAGTGAAGCACTACCTTGGTAAGGTTGATGATGGACACGTTGTGGCATTGATCCATTTCAAATGAACAATGGTAACATGCGTCGTGCCGCCACCTTAAATCAGGCGCTTCTTGGGAGGCAACCCATGTGTTTTTCTTTATTTTTAATTTTCTACTGAGTTTAGGCTTTGTTTTGGACTAACTGGTTGTGAAGTTTGTGTAAAAATTATTTGTGTAGTGCAGGCCTTTGGCTAGAAAAATTTTCCTAAGTGTGGGGAATTTCACTGACCACACCCAAAATCTCGCAATCCGCTTTAGCAATACTTGGTGGCACCTTTTGTTCATGGACGCGTACTTGAAGAGCTCAAAATATCAGCTCTCTGAAGTTGAGTTCGCGTTCTCGAAGGCAATTAGGCGGACCGCGGTGACTTTTGCTGCCGTGCCTATTTGTCCACGCACCACATCCAGTTTTTTGCAGCAGCACTACATAAAGGTAAAAAGCATAGACCTCGATAGAATTGTGAGGACCGCACTCGGGTAAGGAGGTGGGTCCCCATCTATTTGTTATAAATAGAAGGTTCTTAACACTTTTACACTTTTCAAACCTCAAATTTTCACCACACTATAGCATTGTTCACCTTCATCTCCTTTGGCTATCAATATCATTTCACACTAATCAAGAGTTGTTTTCTTACAAAAATTTCACAAGTATGTTCAAATCCTTGAATTAATTTTATGTGTTCCTTTTCTTTTCTTTATGTTTAATTTTTCTTTTCAATTTTTAGTTAGAGTGAAATACATTTCTTAA
Organism: Nicotiana glauca; assembly: GCA_026770625.1. Taxonomy (NCBI): domain Eukaryota; kingdom Viridiplantae; phylum Streptophyta; class Magnoliopsida; order Solanales; family Solanaceae; genus Nicotiana; species Nicotiana glauca. Next base: position 26,266 of record MU719094.1, on the reverse strand, counting down.
TCTAAAATTACTGCTTAACCATAAGTGGGTCATGTTTACATGCCTAATGGGGTATAGGGTTAGTAATCTTAATTGCTAATTGAAAGGATTTTATGCAATTAGTGAAAACCCTAAGTTAAATTTTTTTATCAGTATCAGTTGCGTTCGAATTTTGTGGTCCCGATTAATATTTCGCGGTTTGCGGTAGGCTATGCGGCCGTTTTCCATTTCTTGTGGTCTACGATACCCCACCTTTTTTATTACTTTGTATTGATATAAGTGCGCCGTCCGCGATCATTTTTTGCGGTCCGCGGTTGGTTCTTCATGGCCACGTCCATGTTTTCGCGGACCATGCTCTTTTACTTTAGAGAGTCTAATAACAACTTTTGCGGCCATGTCTACTTTTTCGCGGTCTGCGGGTGTCCAAGATTAGATAGTCAGTAGTCTAAATCTGACCTCTTCATGGCCGCATTCACTTTTTTGTGGTCTGCGGTTCCTGGTTTTGAGAAGCAGTATCTATATTTCATCTGCACTGATATATGTTGTCACACCTCCTTTTTTCACTACACCCTCAGAAGGGTATAATAAAGGGAGTTATTTTCAACTTGAAAGGACAATCAAAACGGGATTATTTATTAAGATTCAGAATTTTCACTTGGGAGATTTATAGTGTCCCAAGTCACCAGTTTAAAATCTCAAATCGAGGAAAAGAATGACTCTGTTTAACAGTCCGTGAACCAAAAATCCGAGTAAGGAATTCTGTTAACCCGAGAGAAGATGTTAGACATTCCCGAGTTCCGTGGTTCTAGCACGGCCGCTCAACGGTCATATTTGGCTTAATTATTTGATTTTAGAACATTTTGAACCTATGTGCCAATTTTAACTTATAACCATTTTTATTCATTTTTAAAGAAGATTGAACGTCGTCTAAAACATGTCTTTGGATTCGCGTGACATGAAATGCACCCGCAATCTGAAACACATTTTATTCAACGTTTTAGGATTTGGATTTGGGTGACATGAAATGCACAACACCTCGAATTCTAAGTGTTTTATAAGAAATAATTAAATGAGGGCCATGCATTTGAGGTTTTATTTGGCGCGGCGCACCTCAACTTCATTTTTAAAGGGTACTTAAACTAAAAGCTCGGAGGGCCATAAACTATATCTTACTAAGATGGCTCGCCTCAAGTCTAATGAAAAGTCCAATTAATTAGCTAAAGGCTTAACGTGATTTGAATTCAATCTAGGCAGACATTTAGGCTAGACTTAAGAACCAGTAGAATAAAATGAAACCAGTATTTGGTCATGCGAGAAAACCAATTGACAACAGGCCCAATTGGAGTTTTGTGAGCCTGTATGCCAAAAAAATAAAAAGGAGATGGGCATGGGTGAATCCTGTAACACATACTTGGACGCCAAGAGAGAGCATTGTGCCAGCGCTAAGGGCCCAGTTGCATGCTCTAGCATGATTAATTAAGCAAAATTAGAACGATGCACAAGAGCTTAGAATTAAAACAATTACTATCCATCTCTTGCAAATGTAGACAAATACAAAGCATATTCTTGATGTTCAAACCCCTTCCCAGGTGAAAATATTCTTTATTGTCATGAGAACCCATACACACTCATTTAGAATCTAGTAAAACAAACACCTCTGTCTCACTGTACCCACTAAATCTCATTCCAAATAGCCTTAAAGAAATAGTTAATTTCAGAAATATGCATTCTACCACACATAGCAATATTCACCCTTTAAAATTATTTAATTTAGACAGTGTTAACATAATAATATGAAACCATGATTCTGAACTCCTCTTTCACGACAGACCAGACTTCAAAACATTAAAGCTTAAACCCTCATTTCACAAGACATAGAACACTAAATTGATTCATGCCAAAACCTTAAGCAAAACTAATATGAAAATTAAACTACCCTCAACATGAGTTTATAATCATACAATACAAAACAAATTTTATTTCCCAAACAAGTCATCACAACAACATTCGAACACCTTCACAGTACTATTCAAACAACAAAACTATACTAGTTATCTTGCAAGTTTAGTATGAAATCTACCAAGGATAAATGCCGACTTTAAACAGAATAAAGCAAGTCATGTAACTGGAATAAACCTTCCACTGGAGTATCTCATCAGTCCCAAGTTAACATAAGGATACAAATTCTACTATCCAAGCTAAAAATTAATTAAAAGATCAATGAACCAAGCTATTAAAACACCATACAATGAGGAGATACAACTGAATTCATAAATAAAATTGAGGACATGCTTCAAATTCTATTTTTTCCATTTTTGGTCTTCAATTCGAGCCTCACATTAAATAAGGTTCAGGAACATGTACCTGGTAAAGCAAATAAAAGAAAGGAGAGGGGATCAGTACAGCACAATAGTATCAGCAGATAAACAACAATACCAGCTCGAACATAACCCCAGATCAAGGAAATTGAACCCACAGAATTACTTATGAGTCCAATAGAACAGTAATTTTAACATATCTTGGCCAAAACTTTTCCGAGATTAACCTCAAACTATTTTAATTCTATGTGAGTTAGAAAAACTGCTTCTGAAATTCAAAGAGACCTCAAAGTTCAAGTCAAAACTTAATGAAACAGTAATTCTTTTGATATTTTTCAGTCGCCTAAAGTTTTTCTCGGTTTCTTAGCTCTTCGATTTCTGCCTTGCCAGGCATGAATGAAATGCCTTTGTAGGCAAGCAAATAGGGCAAACCTGGGAGTTTAGTTTTGCCCTTCTAGTCACCCTTTAATTTTTATTTTTGCCAATTAATCCCTCACTTTTTGACTTGATACCCAAGCTAAGGTCTAAAATTCTATAGAAGACCCCTAACAGAAGTTTCTAAAATAGTTACCAAAGATTCCCCAATCCTAAACTTCCTAAATTACGCCCCAAGTGCCATGTTTTTACTTTTACATGCCAACCAGAATCCGGGCCAATTGACCCAAATCAATGGGTCTGAATAGACCCACATTAATTCTTTCTTTGGCCTTATGTTTTCCAGAATTTAATCCAACCATAGTAAAAATTCACAATTTAGCGGATTGACCAAAATTTTCCAACAAAATAAAGCAAGGAACCTTTTAGAATGAAACCAAAACTAAACGAAAGGGGAAATAAACTAATTATTTTTATATTTTATAAAAACTACATAAACTAACTTTTTTGTTAACCTAATTAATGCGACAGAAAATAGAAAAAACAGAAGTGAACACATAATAAAGAAGAACATATGAATTCAAACAAAGAAGAAGAAAAGAAAAATACAAGAAAAGAGAAGCTGAAAAGTACAAAAAAATTGCGAAAAAAAATCTTGAGAATATCCCTCGAGCTTTCGATTTTGACTGAAATGGGCTTTAATTATATGTTCTCAAATGAAAACACATGAATAAAGCTAATTTTGGCTTCAAATCTTCAATAAACTAACTGATTTGGGTTTGGGACATTTAGCGTTCACACCTTCAAATTGAGATTCGAGGAGTTCGGGTTTGATTCGAGGGAAAAAAGTAGGGATTGGGGAAGAGGAGGTAATGAGGGCTCTATGGTGTTAATTTGGGGTCCATTGGAGGTGGCGCCGCCAAGCAGGGGATTGGGAATTCTAGGGCGGGGGCTAGGGTTTCAGGTTTTTTATCATAGATTCAAGGGATTAGGGTACGTTTTGAAGGAAATTGGTTGTGGATTGAGGATGTGGAGGCGAAGAGGAAGTTGTAGTAAAGATTTGGGGTGGTTTGGAGACTCGCCGCCGCCGTAGGCGATTTCTGGCGATGGCAGACAGCGTCGATGGAAAGGTCTTCTGGTGAGGTGAGAGAGACGAGAGACGGGATAGGTGGTGTTTGGACACTAATATACTCCAAGACCCTAACTTCTGAGCCGTTAGATTTCCTAACCTCGACGGCTCAGATTCACTTAGCACAAAACGATGTCCTTTGGGACTGGGGGAAGTGGACCGATCTTTGGGCCGAGTGAAGGGTGATTTGAACGGGTTTGGGGTCTGGGCCTTGGTGATTTTGATTGTTTTTGGCCCAAGTTGGGTCTTTCAACAAGAAGTCAAAATTCTTTTCATTTTCTTTTCAATTTCAATTTTATTCAACAATTAAAAATTAAAACCTAAATCAAATCTTAAACTCGAATTATCCTACCCAATTAATTAAACTCTGATTAATAATTAACGCAATTAGTTAAATACCAAATTAAAGGAAAACTAACAAAATTCAAAGCTAAAAATTAAACAAAGTAAAATAATTCAATTTTTAACGATTTTTGTATTTTTGTAAAACCCTAATTAGTAATTAATCTAAAATATGAGAAATTAAATCCTAAATGCAAATGCAATATGTATTTTTGTATTTTTCATTAATTAAAATAAAATAAACATGCACAAACAAATGCAAACAATTAACAGAAAATGCCATGAAAATCCACAACATTGCAAATAATAAAAAAAAATTATTTTGCTTTGAAACTATGGGAGTAATTCATATAGGGCAAAAATCACATGCTCATAGTTGCCCCTCTTTGCTCGGAAACACAAAGAATTTTCAGAAAAAGATAAAGTGAGTGGATACGAGCGAGTTTTGCCCGTTTGAATACTCTGTGGGAAGCATGTTTGAAAATTTTGACCGCACCTTGCTAAAGGAATCAGGTCAGTGTAGTTCAGGAATGGCTGGTAGCTGGGACTACCATGAAGCTGTGATTTCACTGCTGCTGCTACTGCTTACTGAACCCCCTTATTACACCATGTCAAAAATAAAAATGAAACTATACTAGACTATTATCTATGAGTTACAAGAAATCCTATCTATATCTTCAAACTTGCTCTTGTGGTTCTTGTTTTCTTGTTGACTTGTATTCTCCTGGTGAAATCCTTTTGTTGCAATTTTGAATTGTGATCTGAGATGTTTTCCCTTCTTCAGGTGGATGCCTGACTGTCAAAACTTGAACTACATAGTAAGATGCTTTCCTTTTCTCCAGGTGGACGCCTGACTGCTGGCTTGAAATGTATTCCCTACTCTCCAGGCGGGCTCCTGACTGCTGACTTTGAAATGTGCTCCCTTGTTCTCCAGGCGGGCTCCTGACTGATGAACTTGAAATATATTCCATGCTCTCTAAGCGGGCTCTTGACTGCTAACTTGAAATATATTCCCCTGTTCTCCAGGCGAGCTCCTGACTGCTGACTTGAAATGTGCTCCCTTGTTCTCCAGGCGGGCTCCTGACTTCAACAAAACAGACAAAACAAAGAAAATTCTCTGCCCTAGTTTTGTGGCTGGGTACATATGTGATTGTAAACTATACCATGTTATCAGTAAGAATTTGAAAGCTAAAACTTGAATTGTACTCCCTTGTTCTCCAGGTGGGCTCCTGATTGGTGAAACTTGAATGTATTCCTTTGTTCTCTAGGCGGGCTCCTGATTGCTAAACTTGAAATGTATTCCCTTGTTGTCCAGGCGGGCTCCTGCTTGCTGACTTTGAAATGTGCTCCATTGTTCTCCAGGCAGGCTCCAGACTGCTGAACTTGAAATATATTCCCTGCTCTCTAGGCGGGCTCCTGACTGCTGACTTGAAATATATTTCCCTGTTCTTTAGGCGGGCTCCTGACTGCTGACTTGAAACGTGCTCCCTTGTTCTCCAGGCGGGCTCCTGACTTCAACAAAACAGACAAAACAAAGAAAATTCTCTGACCCAGTTTTGTGGCTGGGTACATATGTGATTGTAAACTATACCATGTTATCAATAATAATTTGAAAGCTAAAACTTGAATTATACACCTTTGTTCTCCAGGTGTGCTCCTGATTGGTGAAACTTGAATGTATTCCTTTGTTCTCTAGGTGGGCTCCTGATTGCTGAACTTGAAATGTATTCCCTTGTTCTCCAGGCGGGCTCCTGACTTCTAATTTGAAATGTGCTCCCTTATTCTCCAAGCAGGCTCCTGACTCCTGACTTGGATGTATTCCCTTGTTCTATAGGCGGGTTCCTGACTTCAACAAAACAGACAAAATAAAGAAAATTTCATCCCCAGTTTGGTGGCTAGGCACGTAGGTGAGTGTTAAACTGAATCATTCTACCAACTATTGTAAAGAATTTGAAAGCTAAGTCCTATTATCCAGGTAGGTCCCAACAACTCTTAATTAAACGTCGATTATAGATCTAAGTTGAATCTTCTAAAGGTATTACTTCCGCCAAGTCCTGTTATCTAAGAGGGTCTTAAACTATATCCTATTATCCATGAAGGTCCTGAAAACTCCTGATTGAATCCTATCATAAACATGCAAACTTTGACACCAACTTACATTCCTCTATGCTATTTATGATTTTTTTGAAATTTAACTAAGCCACATTTTCCAGGAAGGTCCTGGGAGTTTACGGTCAAACCTGTTTTGGTGCTTGTTCTTTCCCCTACGGAGAGTTTCTCCGAAATAAACAAAATTTTCTGCCCCTGTTTCATTCTTGCTGAAGATGTCTCCGCTACCGTGTTTTAATTTGACCTGCTTCCTCGAACTGGCCCTAAACCGCTTGAATTTCTAATTTCAAACCTCATTACCTTGTTCCGAGTGTTCTATAACCATAATGTTGTTTTACATCTCTGACCTCTTATCTGAACCTTTGTATCTCCCAGGACATTACCAAATCATTCTACCGTTGAAACATTCGCTGATTCCTTACATCCCAATTTACATCATGCTATCTTTGGTATGCTCTGGCCACACTGTGCTTTGCAATTTTGGAAGGTGGTAGTGAGCTTTGAAATCCTTTCTCATTTTCTTTGAATAAGACTGACATTGAAACATCTTAGAGAAACAAAAACCCCGAAATAAATGAAATGCAATGACCTTGAAAGTTAAGGATAAAGAAAATAAAAAACCGGACGACTTACTAAAAGAAAAAAGGGACAGAGACTTATCTAAGTGGAACGGCTGGTACCATTGATCATGACATGCATTTCGAACTAATCGGCCCAATCCAACCAACCAATCAACTTTCTGTTGCCGTACTTTGTTGCCCCAGAATTCCATAACCTGATTTCTTCACCCTAGCCCTAACCTTATTCATCCTACGGTGTCTTGAACGATTTTCACCCACAGACCTCTCCCATTTGTTCACTTCATAACTCGCTTTCGCCTTAAGGTGCCCGTGAGGGTTTTCAGCGATAAGACTCTCTCATTTTTTATTTCTCTCAACTCCCGTCGCCTTACGGTGCTCGTGTGGGTTTTCATCAATAAGACTCTCTCATTTTCATTTCTCTCAGCTCATGTCGCCTTACGGTGCCCATGAGGGTTTTCACCAATAAGACTCTCTTATTTTAATTATTTTCTTGCTTGGACCAGAGTGTTGCCCCTGAGATGAATCACCTTTATCTGTTCGACTTGGCATTTTCCGAAGACTGATCAGAAGGTATTTCTTTGTACCGTAATGCGGATTTTGGATAGGGTTAGAAATAAGAGGTATTGCAGGCTCTAAACAATTTAGCCGGGTTTAAAATTACAACTTCTGGAATCAGATTTCTCACAACAACCACTACTTCTGCCCTAGTTTCTTGCTTGGGGACTTTTGGAATTTTTTTATTATGATGGGACCGAACCGTGAGGCTGCCTACATATCCTTAAAAGGAATCAGGTCGAACGTAGTTCATGACATAATAATTGCTTTGTTGTAGTGGTTTTGCCTTTCTTTTCCTTCCATTTTCTCTTCTTTTCTTTTCTTTCTTCCTTTCCTTTTCTCTCTCTTTTTTCTTTTTCTTTTTTTTTTCTTTTTCTACTCTTTTCTTTTCTTCTTTTTTTTCTTTTTCATTTTCAATTTTCTCACTCTTTTCTTTTATTTATCCTTTACGCTTGTGTTTCTGAGCTTTGCTACTGATTCCAAAAGAGGGGTATGAAAGAAAATAAATAAGGCTCAAAGGGGTAAAAAAGGATAAAGTGTTTAGATAGCAGAACAAAATGTCTTCGTCATTCCAATTTCCAAAATATGACAAGTACAAACAAATACAATTAAAACAAAGGAAATCATACATAATATCTCTTGACCGCATCGGAATTGATGGCCATTTCAACACACTTGCCTTCTATGTCTGTCAAATACAAAGCACAATTGGACAACACTCTCGTCACGATGAACGGCCCCTGCCAATTTGGGGCGAACTTGCCTTTGGCCTCAGCCAGATGTGGAAGAATACGTCTCAACACTTGTTAACCCACTCAAACTTTCGTGGGCGCACCTTCTTATTATATGCTCTTGCCATTCTCTGTTGATACAACTGACCATGACACACTGTTGCCAATCTTTTCTCATCGATCAAACTCAATTGCTCTTGGTGGGTTTTGAGCCATTCATCATCATCAATTTCAGCTTCTACGACAATCCGAAGGGATGGGATTTCCACTTCTGCGGGTATCACTGCCTTGGTGCCATACACTAACAAATACGGAGTCGCCCCTACTGAAGTACGAATAGTAGTACGATAACCCAACAATGCAAAAGGCAGCTTTTCATGCCACTATCTGGAACCCTCCACCATCTTCCGCAGTATCTTCTTTATATTCTCGTTGTCCGCCTCGACTGCTCCGTTTGCCTTGCGGCGGTAAGGGGTGGAATTGTGATGTGTAATCTTGAATTGTTGACATACCTTTTTCATCAGATGACTATTAAGATTAGTCCCATTGTCTGTAATGATCACCTTTGGTATCCCAAACCGACAGATGATATTTGAGTGCACAAAATCAACCACCGCTTTCTTGGTCAAAGACTTGAACGTTTTAGCCTCAACCCACTTGGTGAAATAATCAAAATTGCCACCAGAATGAATCTGTGCCCGTTTGATGCTGCTGGCTCAATTGGCCCAATGACATCTATGCCCCATGCAGCAAAAGGCCATGGTGCAGACATTGTGTGCAATTTTGATGGTGAAGAATGAATCAAATCTCCATACACTTGACACTGATGACACTTGCGCACAAAATTGATACAATCTCGCTCCATGGTAAGCCAATAATAACCTGCTCAAAAAATCTTCTTTCCTAACATGTACCCACTCTTATGTGGTCCACAAACTCCAAAATGTACTTCGGCCATAATAGTTGTAGCCTGTCTAGAATCTATGCATCTCAACAACCCAAGATCTGGAGTTATTTTGTACAATACCCCTCCACTGAAGAAAAATCCACTTGCCAAACGTCGAATTGCTCTCTTTTGATCCCTTGTGTCCTGTACTGGATACACTCCTATTCTGAGGTATTCTTTGATATCATGGAACCACGGCTCACCATCAAGTTCTTCTTCCACCATATTACAGTAGGCATGCTGATCGTAGACCTAAATCTACAAAGGGTCCACATAGGCCTTATCTGGATGATGCAACATTGATGCCAAAGTAGCCAAAGCATCAGCAACTTCTTTATGAATCCTTGGAATATGCTTGAATTCTCTTGACTGAAACCGTTGACAAAGATCATGCAAACATCGTAGGTATGGTATAAGCTTCAAATCTCATGTTTCCCATTCCCCTTGAATTTGATGTACCAGAAGGTCCGAGTCACCCATGACCAAGACTTCCTGGACACCCATATCCACAGCTAACCTCAAACCTAAGATACATGCCTCATACTCGGCCATATTATTAGTACAATAGAAATGAAGTTGAGCCATAACAGGGTAGTGCTGCCCTGTTTCAGAAATAAGTACCGCTCCTATCCCAATGACTTTCATATTGACAGCCCCATCAAAGAAAAGTTTCCATCCTGGCTTCTCAACTTGTTCCAACTCATCAATGTGCATTACCTCTTTGTCAGGGAAGTATGTCTTCAATGGTTCATATTCTTCATCTACTGGATTCTCAGCCAAATGGTCAGCCAACGCTTGTGCTTTCATTGCAATCCGGGTCACACAGACAATGTCGAATTCCATGAGCAAGATTTGCCACTTTGCGAGCCTCCCTGTGGGCATAGGCTTCTAAAAGATATACTTCAACGGATCCAACCGAGAGATGAGGTAAGTGGTATACGATGACAAGTAATGTTTCAACTTCTGTGCTACCAAGTTAGGGCACAACACGTCCTTTCAAGCTGAGTATACTTAACCTCGTAAGCCGTGAACTTCTTACTGAGATAGTATATGGCCTGCTCTTTCTTGCCGATGATGTCATGCTGACCTAACACACATCCAAATGAATTGTCCAAAACCGTCAAATATAGAATAAAAGGCCTCCCTGGTTCTGGCGAGACCAACACCGGTGGGTTTGACAGATACCCCTTTATCCTAACAAATGCTTCTTGACATTCGTGTGTCCACTTGATCGTAACATCCTTCTTTAACAGCTTGAACATAGGCTCACAAGTTTTTGTAAGCTGAGCGATAAACCTGTTGATGTAATTCAATCTCCCTAACAGACTCATCACCTCAGTCTTGTTCTTCAGAGTTGGCAATTCTTGGATGGATTTTATTTTTGATGGATCCAATTCAATACCTTGATGGCTGACTATAAATCCCAACAATTTTCTATATGTAACACCGAAAGCGCATTTTGCAGTATTGAGCTTGAGATTGTACCTGCGAAGTCTTTGGAAGAACTTTCTCAGATCCCTGACGTGGTCAGACTGCTTCCTGGTCTTTACAATTACATCATCCACATATACATCGATCTCCCTGTATATAATGTCATGGAATATGGTTGTCATTTCCCTCATATAGGTTGCCCCAACATTTTTCAAACCAAATGGCATGACCCTGTAGCAGTATGTTACCCATGGCGTGATGAATGTCGTCTTTTCTGCATCTTCCTCATCCATTAAGATCTGGTGACAGCCCGCATAACAATCCACAAAAGAACCAATCTCATGTTTGGCACAATTGTCAATCAATATGTGAATGTTTGGTAATGGGAAGTTATCCTTCGGACTCGCCTTGTTGAGATCACGGTAATCAACGCACACCCTGATCTTACCATCTTTCTTTGGTACAGGCACAATATTGGCTAACCAGGTGGGATACCGCATGACCCGAATGACCTTTGCATCAAACTGCTTGGTAACTTCTTCTTTGATCTTCACACTCATATCAGTTTTAAATTTCCTCAGCTTCTGCTTGACAGGAAGGAATGCTGGGTCAGTGGGAAATTTGTGTACCACCAAGTAAGTGCTCAGACCTGGCATGTCGTCATATGACCATGCAAAAATATCTTTGTACTCAAACAATGCTTTAATTATCTCCTCTCTGAGCTGTGGTTCAAGATGGATACTTATTTTAGTTTCACGGACATTATCTTGATCCCCTAAGTTAATTGCTTCTGTATCATTCAGGTTAGGTTTGGGTTTTTCTTCAAAATGGCTTTATTCTTTACTGATCTCTTCAAAAGCCTCATCATCATCATATTCCACTTCATCATCACACACAATTTCTTTATTGTTATCTCAAAATTAGATTGGCATTTAAGATTGGGCCGGAGATTCCTCATGCATGTTATGTCACTGAAACCAGAGTAAAAAGGACTGTACAAGAAATAAAATAAAAACAAAAATAAAAACTATCAGGAATGAAAAAGAAAGGATATTGCATTTCATTGAAATTTTAAGATAACAAGGTTTAACTCATCCAAACGGACGGAACATAGAATCTGAATTACAACCCTGGAAATAATCCAGATTAAACTGAAAGAAAAATCAAAGCCAACTACTAAGACTCCCTCCGAATAGGAAGAGGAGTAGCTTCCCAATTGTTGATCTTTGCATAGGGTCCCACAAATTGCACATCTGCCTTACTCGATTCTTCTCCAGCTTCCACCATATTCACCCCGTCGAACAACTTTTCAAACTTTTTAAGCAACTCCTTATTAGGACCAAGCACGGAACCAGGCATTGTTGTTGCTAGACGCTACTTAGTACCAGGCCTGACAAAGGATCGTAAGAGACGGGGGATAGGCTTTGGAAGAACCGATGTTTTCTTTTTCAAGTTTCTAGCTCGCCTTATGTCTGCAACTGTAGGCTTGAACCCCAAACCAAAAGTATCCAAGTTTTTGGGGAGAGACACTGGCTGTACGATGCCTTGCAGGGATGCACCCAAACCCTTGCCAGGTACAAAACCATTCTCCAACATTTCGTAGGCTACCATGACTGATGCGGCTGCCACTTTTGAAACTGGAACACATTCTCCATCTGGAATTTTCTCAACTAACATTGTGTAAAAGACCTGATGGACCCACGGTCCCTTATCGTCTTCAACTTCGATGAAAGGTATAATGGCATCATTCTGGGCAAACAAACTATCCTCTCTGTGCACCACAATTTCCTATCTGTCCCATTCAAACTTAATCATCTGGTACAAAGTAGATGGCACTGCCTTAGCGACATGAATCCAAGGTCGACCCAGCAACAGACTGTAAGAAACTGCCACATCCAGCACTTGAAATTCCATAGTAACTTTAACTGGCCCTATTGTCAGTTCCAGCACTATGTCCCCGACTGAAACTTTCCCTCCACCATCGAACTCCCAAACGCAAATACTATTCTTGTGAATTCTTTCATTGTCCACTTTCAATTTGTCAAGGGTGGAGAGAGGGAAAATATTTGCGCTAGACCGATTATCAATTAGTACCCGGGTAACCATGAAATCTTTACACTTCACCGTAAGATAAAGGGCTCTATTATGCTCAGTACCCTCCACGGGCAATTCATCATCAGAAAAAGTGACTCTATTTACCTCAAAAATCTTGTTTGCTATCTTTTCCAGATAGTTTATAGAAATTTTGTCAGGAACGTGTGCCTCATTCAAGGTTTTCATCAATGCCCGGCGGTGCTCGTCCGAATGGATTAACAATGAGAGCAATGAGATCTAAGCAGGGGTCTTCCTCAACTTCTCTACAATAGAATAGTCTTGCACCTTCATCCTCTTTAAGAACTCTTCTGCTTCTTCTTCGGTCACAATTTTCTTCACTGACACCGGGTTATCTTTGGAGGTTTTGGCTTTTCTCAACTCCTCAGGGGAAAAGCATCTCCCCGAGCGAGTCAGACCGTGGGTCTCACAAACTTCTTCTTTAACCTCTTTCCCTTTGTAAAGCACTTTCATTCGGCCATAATTCCAAGGGACGGCCTTGCTGTTGACTATTGGTAGCTGAGTCACTGGTTTGGTAGTAACAGGCTCTGTACGAGCACCTTCCATAACTACAACGGGTTTGTTAGCTGCCCCTGGCACTACCACTTTTGCTTTTTCTTGTTTCACTGCAACCTACTTGAGGACTTCTTCTGAATCACCAGAACTAGTCTACTATCTGTCTCTTTCAACTTGATCAATGACTTCTCACAAGTTAACTTCTCACTTGGCCTGTCTTCACTGGACCTGATCATCATTACAGTCTGCGAGGGCTTCTTAGTCTCCCATCCTTTATGCACTATCTCAATCATATTGGCCTCATGATGGGAGGCAGCGGATTTTGGTTGATGTTGGGCTTTTTTGGGGCTTGAACCTCGATCCGACGAGTATCAATGAGCTCTTGAATAACTGTTTTCAATTTCCAGCATTACTTTGTGTTATAACCTGGGGCCCCTAAACAATATTCACAACTCACCGAGTGGTCAAGATTTCTCAGAGGAGGGTTTGGCAGCTTAGGCTCAATCAGATTCAACATACCCAACCGTCTCAACCTGTGGAATAGACTGGTATATGATTCTCCCAATGGATTGAAAGTCTTCTACTTCTGCGACCTCTCATTCTTGAAGGCCTGATTTGGTCAGAAACCTATTCCAGGGAATTTCTGTAGGCTCTTGGGGGTGGGTAGGTGCTTCGTGGAGCTGGGTAAGTATTCTGTGGGGTTGGCACATGCCATTGTGCGTGGGCAGGAGGTTTAGTGTACGTTTGAGCATGGTGGACAGCGTAGTGGGGGTCTGGAGGTGGGTAGTAGTGTTGTGGTGGGCTATATGGAGTGTGGTGGTAAGTTTGGGGGTGGGGTCAAGGCGGGTTATAGTAAGGTGACGGGCCTCTGGACCAAGCTCTTGACTCAACTACCGCAACATCCTCTTTCTTCTTCTTCCCTAGTACACCCCCAGTGACGTTTTGAATGGCCTGGAAGATCGCCTGGATTGCTGAATAACTCATGATTTTGTTGGACATGAGTCCTTCCTCTACCATGCTTCCCATTTTTACCACTTCGTTGAAGGATTTCCCTAATGCTGACACCAAGTGACCGAAATAAGTGGGCTCCAAGGCCCACAAGAAATAATTAACCATTTCACTCTCTTTCATTAAGGGTCAACCCTCGCTGCTTGCTCTCTCCAACGGAAGTCGTATTCTCTGAAACTCTCCCCAGGCTTCTTCTCAATCTTTGTCAATGACAGACGGTCTGGGACAATTTCAAGATTGTACTGAAAATGGTAGGCAAAAGCTTGGGCCAGATCGTCCCAAGTGTACCACCGACTATGATCTTGTCGAGTGTACCATTCCAAAGCTGAGCCACTTAAACTTTGACTAAAATACGCCATCACTAATTCATCTCTTCCACCCGTCCCTCTCATCTAGCTACAAAAACCTCTCAGGTATGCCACTGGATCACTATGCCCATCATATAAATCAAACTTGGACAACTTGAACCCCGCTGGCAATTGGACATCTAGGAACAGACACAAGTCTTTATATTCCACGCTTACTTGTCCTCCTAGCCACTGCATATTCCTGAAAGATTGCTCCAAGCTCTTGACTTTCCTAATCATCTCTTCCTGCTCAGAATTCCTAGGAGGCTTCTCAGTTTCTGCCGAGAGATCAAAATGAGAAGTGTAAGAACATGGTTCAGGTGGTTTGAAGGTCGGTTCTGGGGGATAATAATGGTTGTCATGGGTATGGAACAGAGGCTCACTAGAAGATCGATGTAATGTAGTGGGTGGAGGTACCACAAACATAAGAGTGATTGGTGGAGGAGGGTATGTGACTTGATTGGGTGGTGGAGCTGGTGGTGTTTGGGAGGTGGTGCCATAGCACTGTTGGTAGGTGGGGAAAGGTTGAAGATGAATTCACAGTAGGTGGCTCCTGAGGTTGGGCTACTGGTGGGATATAAGCATGGTTGGCACGATAAACCGGTGGTGGATGCCTTTTTGACCAGTCCTGGTACATTTCAGCAATTTGCAGCTTCACCTTATACATCTCTTCCTTCATCACATTAACATCCAATTCATCCACCTCTCTTTACGGATCGACAATACTCGTCTCTAGTTCTTGGTTGGCCATGTTCAGCTTGTCTTTGGACCGGGTGTTATAGGAATGAGGTGCCAGAATGCCAATCAACTAACCACCTTCCTGGACTCGATACATCAATAATAATTTTGTTAGCGGTTAGGGCTTTAAAAGATTGGTGACCGCACATTTTGTGATTAAATGCACCTAAGCAGTTAACCGTTTCTATTATGTATTTGCTCGGCCGCGTGCATCATCCCGGCTTTCCCTATTTCCATTTGCCACTTCTTTCTTTTTTATTTCTCTTTTTCTTGCCTTTGCTTTCTCTCTTTTTTTTTCTCTCATCCCACCTTCTTGTTTTGCCATCAGTTTCTTATTTTTCTCTATTGTTTTCCTCTCTTTTTTCCCTTTTTTTTCTTTTTTTGTATTTGGTTACGGTCGAATCCTATGGAGATTGCCTACGTATTATGACCCCACGTGAATCAGACCAAGCGTAGTTCTTGGAAATATAAACGAAAAATAAATAACAAAAAATATTTTGGCATTTTCAATTTTTCATAAAAAACAAATACTTTGATTACAATGACTCGAAAAACTCAAGACTCAAAAGCAACTAACAGACTCTGAAAAGATGAAAATACTGACTCAAAGAACTAACAGACTCTAACTTAACTAACAGACTCCAAAAGCAAAAAAGTTCAGACTCAGCAATCACAAATACATTAATGCCTCGAAAACTATTGGGGCCCGCGGGGCATCATTCGGCCTTGCTGCGGGCCTATGTGCAAGATCCCCTTGGAGCCTCTCCAAATCGCTCATGATTTGTTGGACAAATGTCATCACCACCGCAAAGAAAGTGGTGCGGGTCATATCCTCACACGCTTGGCACTTCACAACAATACAATCGGCAATGGCCCTGATCTTCTTTCTGATCCTACCCTTGTCCTAAAGCAGACGCCTGCCCTGCTGATTACGGGCCTCTAATACTTGAGTGTCGTGAAAATGTTGATTTTGCAGCTGTTGTACTTCTTCCTCCATCTGAGCCATAAGATCATAACATTGTTCCGTTTCAGCTTTAAAAATCCTTGGCTTATTTGATCCTTTTGTTCTCGATAGTGATGGCCCTTTTCTTTTAAATGCCTAACCAGGCATGCTCTCTCTTCCACATTCTTAGCAAGTTGTATCCACGCCCTTGCCAACTCATTCTCCGCTTTGTTCAAATCAAAACCATAATCATCCACTTTCTCCCTAAGGTTCTTTATATGCTTTTCATCCCTTGCATTCCTGGTAGGATTTTCGGCTGTTATTTTCATCTCTCGAATTTGAGGTCGAAGGGCTTCATTTTCTTTGGCTAGCTTTGTCTTTTCTCCCTCATCGGCTGCAGCTTGCAAACTATTTTCAAACTGAAGGTCTCGGACCTGCTTTTCCAACCTGCTTATGATGGATCTGTACTCGTTTTCTTTGGTCAGCCAGTCCCATTGAATATGTGCTATGTCGGTGAATTGTTGGACATGGGGTCTTTTTGCGGGCCTTTCGTGTTCCTGATAAACTCGGGATCTATTAGCATACCAAGCAAGCTAGCCATGCTCCAACTCTCCTCTAGATAGATCTCGTACTTTAGTTTTAGACTCTAAGAATCTACACTGATGCCAAATTCGGCGCACTTTTCCTCTGGGAAGGCAGCTTTGGGTTCTAACTCAATGACCTATTGACTCAAATCCTCATCGTGTGGGATGGTCTGGTATCGGCCTAACTGACGTAGGACTCTGTGTGGGGCATAAGTCTGGATACTCTGAAGACCCATCAACAACAGAAAACACTCCTAAGCTGACATATAGATTACTTCTCCAACCGACAGCCACCCGAACGTCCATTCGATTTTGTTTGCAGTCAAGGATTTCAAGTGAGCATGCCATACTTTTGTACACTCCGGGAACTCATAACCCTCTACCCGCTTTTCATGTTTTTCAATGCACTTGAGGCCAGTCATACCACAATTCAGGTATCCGGGACAGTGGCAAAGATGTTCCACCATCCATAGTTGTAACAGCATATTTCAACCTGCAAAGGACTTCTCTGCTTCTCGGCAAAGGGTTAGGGCTCGGTAAATTTCTGCCAAGATCAATCGTACTATGGTCCCATTTGCCTTTTTCATCATAAAGTCAGCTATCCCTACGAGTCCCAGCTCTATATTCCCATCTTTTTTGGGGCAAACCAAAATACCCAGGAACGCCATTATAAAAGCTAACCCTCTCCGAGCTTCCCACTTGTCTTGATTTCCTGCGTGAGTAAGACCAGTATCTGGCATATCAACGCCATGGGGATTCCCATAACGTCGATACAGAAAGTAGAAGGTACAAAATCCATTGGCCAAATTCCCGTCTCTGACGTCCCGAGTGATGCTTAACAAGTCCAAAAATTTGTGAGGGGTTACTGTTCTAGGTGCCACCGGGTATCGAGTTCGGAGATTCCCCTCGAAACCGACGTATCCTGCTATCTCTTCCATTGTAGGAGTTAGCTCGAAATCGGCAAAGTGGAATACATTATGTGCCAGGTCCCAAAATAGTACCAAGGCCTCAATTATGTCCTTTCTCGCCTTAACCTTCAAGATCCCAATAAGACCACCCAACACTTTTGTCACAACTTTTCTGCTGTCGTCCCCCAAATCATGCCACCACATATGTAGCTCCAAAGGGATCTCCTCACAGATTGAAAAAGGTTCATTTTGATTTGTGTTCATCCTGCATATTTATTAAGGTGATTTTAATAAAACTACGACTCATTTTGACTCTAGAAAAATGACCATTGTTTTTTCAAAATTTTCACAAAAATATTCTGCTTTGTCAATACGGCCTTTCAGCACTTCGAAAATAAATATTTTAAGGTTGTGTCAGCTAACTGGCCAAAAACCTTGAGAAATGATTAAAGGTGGCTGTTCTTGCAAAAATAGCCTTTCGACGCCCTTTTGAGGGACATTCGGCTATTCTTGACAAGAATGACATCACCTTAATTATTTACAGTAAAAACAAATTTTTGTTCTTTTTCGGCTATATTTGCAAAAAGGGAAGTTGGCCCCGATGGGGGTTGCCTACGTATCTCACATCCTGCGAGAATAAAACTGGCATAGTTTGGGCAAATAACATAAAACCAACTATTTTTGAAAACAAAACCTTTTTCTTCTTTTTTTTCATTTTTCTCAAAATTCGCCAGAGTTTCAGTACAATTTGGATTTTTCATTTAAACCTCACAATGCCATTTCTTTTTCCAATTTTCCCCCATCACTCAAAACCTGGTCAGCATGCAAACCCTAAGCAAATAAATGCAACAAATAACACGTAATATATGCATCAGGATGGTCTGTTATTGTGGGTACACCTGTCCTAGACGGACACAACCCATGTGTTAAGTCCCCTAAGTCAAATGCACGTGATGCAACAAACGCTCCTACTAGGGATCCGGAATGAGGTTGAGTTATTCTAGGTTTAAAAACCTGGGTTTAGTTGTTCTAGACATGGCTTACCCGAGCGAACAACTCGATCGGGGAGGGGGAGGGGCAGCGTACCGGGAATACAGAAGCTTCGCCGGCTTTGCAACTTATCCGAACCTCGTTCTAATATTTGGGATATGACTCTAACAGAAAAGAAGTCACATGAAGTTCACACTCCTTCATGATTTAGAAGACTTAGAGAGAAGAAGGGTTTCGTAACAGCTTATATACAGATCACGGAATATCAAAGTAATAAAAGCAACATTTAGCACATTAGACCCAAACATGTTACAAAATCAGATAAAGCCAAATATAACAATTATCTAAGCTCGAATTCTGAATCCTGAACCAAAATTTCTGGGTTCTTATCCCCAACAGAGTCGCCAGAGTTGTCACACATCCTTTTTTCACTACACCCCCAGAAGGGTATAGTAAAAGGAGTTATTTCCAACTTGAAGTGACAATCGAAACGAGATTATTTATTAAGATTCAGAGTCGGCACTTTCTATATTTATGGTGTCCCAAGTCACTGGTTTAAAATCCTGAATCGAGGAAAAGAATGACTCTATTTAACAGTCTGTGAACCAGAAATCCGAGAAGGGAATTCTGTTAACCCGGGAGAAGATGTTAGGCATTCCCGAGTTCTTTGGTTCTAGCACGGTCGCTCAACTATCATATTTGGCTTAATTATTTGATTTTAGAACATTTTGAACCTATGTGCCAATTTTAACTTATAAACGCTTTTATTCATTTTTAAAGAAGATTGAACGTCGTCTAAAATATGTCTATGGATCGCGTCACAAGAAATGCACCTGCAATACGAAACACATTTTATTCAACTTTTTAGGATTTGGATTTGGGTCACATGAAATGCACACCCGAGTTTAAGAAGGTAATATTATTAAAATACGCGCCTAAAGCAACTACACATTTTTAGCTTTGCGAGGGCTACGGATATTTACTAAATGGAACACCTCAAATTCTAAGTGTTTTAAAATAAATAATTAAATGAGGGCCACACATTTGAGGTTTTATTTAGCGTGGCACACCTCAGCTTCATTTTTAAAGGGTACTTAAACTAAAAGCTCGGAGGGCCATAAACTATATCTTACGAATATGGCGCGCCTCAAGTCTAATAAAAAGTCCAATTAATTAGCTAAAGGTTTAATGTGATTTGAATTCAATCTAGGCAGACATATAGGCTAGCCTTAAGAACCAGCAGAATAAAATGAAACCAGTATTTGGTTATGTGAGAAAACCAATTGACAACAGGCCCAATTAGAGTTTTGTGAGCATGTATGCCGAAAAATCAAAAAAGAGCTGGGCTTGGGTGAAGCCTGTAACACATACTTGGACGCCAAGAGAGAGCACTGGGCAAGCGCTAAGGGCCCAGTTGCATGAGCATGATTAATTAAGCAAAATTACAACGATGCACAAGAGCTTAGAATTAAAACAATTACTGTCCATCTTTTGCAAATGTAGACAAATACAAAGCATGTTCTTGATGTTCAAATCCTTTCCCAGATGAAAATATTCTTTATTGTCATGAGATCCCATACACACTCATTTAGAATCTAGTAAAACAAACACCTCTATCTCACTCTACCCACTAAATCTCATTCAAAATAGCCTTAAACAAATAGTTAATTTCAGAAATATGCATTCTACCACACATAGCAATATTCACCCTTTAAAATTATTTAATTTAGACAGTGTTAACATAATAATATGAAACCATGATTCTGAACTCCTCTTTCACGACAGACCAGACTTCAAAACTTTAAAGCTTAAACCCTCATTTCACAAGACATTGAACACTGAATATATTTATGCCAAAACCTTAAGAAAAACTAATATACAAATTAAACTACTCTCAACATGAGTTTATAATCATACAGCACAAAACAAACTTTATTTATCAAACAAGTCATCACAACAACATTCGAACACCTTCACAGTACTATTCAAATAACAAAACTATACCGGTCATGTTGCAAGTTTAGTATGAAATCTACCAAGGATAAATGCCGACTTTAAACAGAATAAAGCAAGTCATGTAACTGGAATAAACCTTCCACTGGAGTATCTCATCAGTCCCAAGTTAACATAAAGATACAAATTCCACTACCCAAGCTAAAAATTAATTAAAAGAATAGTGAACCAAGCTATTAAAACACGATACAATGTGGAGATACAACTGAATTCATAAATAAAATGGACATGCTTCAAATTCTATTTTTTCCATTTTTGATCTTCAATTCGAGCCTCATATTAAATAAGGTTCAGGAACATGTACCTGGTAAAGCAAATAAAAAGAAGGAGAGAGGATCAGCACAGCAGAATAGTATCAGCAGATAAACAGCAATACCAGCTCGAACACAACCCAGATCAAGGAAATTGAACCCACAGAATTACTTATGAGTCCAATAGAACAGTAATTTTAACACAGCTTGGCCAAAACTTTCCCGAGATTAATCTCAAACCATTTTAAATCTATGTGAGTCAGAAAAACTGCTTCAGAAATTCAAAGAGACCTCAAAGTTCAAGTCAAAACTTAATGAAACAGTAATTCTTTTGATATTTTTCAGTCGCCTGACGTTTTTCTGGGTTTCTTAGCTCATTTATTTCTGCCTTGCCAGGCAAGAATGAAATGCCTTTGTAGGCAAGCAAATAGGGCAAACCTGGGAGTTTTGTTTTGCCCTTCTAGTCCCCCCTTAATTTTCATTTTTGCCAATCAATCCCTCACTTTCTGACTTGATACCCAAGCTAAGGTCTAAAATTCTATAGAAGACCCCTACCAGAAGCTTCTAAAACAGTTACCAAAGATTCCCCTATCCTAAACTTCTTAAATTACCCCCCCCCCCATGTGCCCTGTTTTTACCTTTACATGCCAACCATAATACGGGCCAGTTGACCCAAATCAATGGGTCTGAATAGACCCAAATTAATTCTTTTTTGGGCCTTTTGGTTTCCAGAATTTAATCCACCATTGTCAAAATTCACAATTTAGCGGATTGACCAAAATTTTCCAACAAAAGAAAATAGGGAACCTTTTAGAATGAAACCAAAACTAAATGAAAGGGGAAATAAACTAATTATTTTTATATAATAAAAACTACATAAACTAACTTTGTTTTTAACCTAATTAATGCGATAGAGAACAGAAAAAGCAGAAGCGAACACATAATAAAGAAGAACATATGAATTCAAACGAAGAAGAAAAGAAAAATACAATAAAAAGAGAAGCTGAAAAGTACCTAAAATTGGTGAAACAAAATCTTAAGAATATCCCTCGAGCTTTCGATTTTGACCGAAATGGGCTTTAATCATGTGTTCTTAAACGAAAATACATAAATAAAGCTAATTTCGGCTTCAAATCTTCAATAAACTGACTAATTTGGGTTTTGGACATTTAGGGTTAAGACCTTCAAATTGAGATTCGAGGAGTTAGGGTTTGATTCGAGGGAAAAGAAGTGGGGATTGGGGAAGAGGGGGTAATGGGGGCTCTATGGTGTTAATTTGGGGTCCATTAGAGGTGGCGCCGCCAGGCAGGGGATTGGGAATTCTAGGGCGGCGGCTAGGGTTTTAGGTTTTTGATCATAGATTCGAGGGATTAGGGTAGGTTTTGAAGGAAATTGGTTGTGGATTGATGATGTGGAGAGTAAAGGAAGTTGTGGTAAAGATTTGGGGTGGTTTGGACACTCGTCGCCGCCGTAGTCGATTTCCGACGGTGGCAAACGGTGGCGATGGAGAGGTCTTCTGATGAGGTGAGAGAGACGAGAGACGGGGTTAGGGGGTGTTTGGACACTAATATACTCCAAGACCCTAACTTCTGAGCCGTTAGATTTCCTAACCTCGACGGCTCAGATTCACTTAGAGCAAAATGATACCGCTTGGGATTGAGGGAAGTGGACTGGATCTTTGGGCCGGGTGAAGGGTGATTTGAACGGGTTTGGGGACTGGGCCTTGGTGATTTTGATTGTTTTTGCCCCAAAAATGGGTCTTTCAACAAGAAGACCAAATTCTTTTCATTTTCTTTTCAATTTTGTTTTTGTTCAACAATTAAAAATTAAAACCTAAATCAAATCTTAAACCCGAATTATCCTACCCAATTAATTAAACTCTAATTAATAATTAACATAATTAGTTAAATACCAAACTAAAGGAAAACAAACAAAATTCAAAGCTAAAAATTAAACAAAGCAAAATAAATCAATTTTTTTTTTGTAATTTTTGTATTTTTGTAAAACCCAAATTACCAATTAATCTAAAATATGTAAGATTAAATCCTAAATGCAAATGCAATACGTATTTTTGTATTTTTCATTAATTAAAATAAAATAAATATGCACAAACAAATTCAAACAATTAACAGAAAATACCATGAAAATCCACAAAATTGCAAATAATAAAAATAAATTATTTTGTGTTGAAACTATGGGAGTAATTCATATAGGGAAAAAATCACGTGCTCACATATGTTTGAAACTTTATTCGGACTGTATTCATTGCTTGTTTGCTGCAAACAATAGTCCGATCTAGAGGTAGAGGCGATACATCTAAAGGGAGGGAGAACCCTCCCAAGGCAGGGGTAAGGAAAGACCAAGATACCCCTAGTAGTCCAAAAATCAATTGGCAAGATGAGAGCTGCCATAAAAGCTACGGATAGAGCCGGGACCACTCATACACTAGTGAGTATGTCCCTTCCCAAAAGCTTCGGAATAAGACTCTGTGCCCACTCATGTCCCCACACAGTTCCATGGGAAATTGCACTTACGAGATGCACCTACCTCCTCTTCTGAGTTATCTAATGGCTCATAGGAAGGTAGTGAGGCTTCAGCACCATCTTCTCCACCTGCTACAACTTCATCTTAACTAGTTTCCCCTATTACTGTGGATGATGATGACGAGGTCCCGGATGACGGCAGAGGGGGTGATACCAATATTGGGGGTTTGTCCAGATTCAGAAACGCCGAGGTGTGGGCTGACAGATTTGTGAGCAAATTCGCCTATCAGAAGTTATGACAATGGCGGCCCCAAAGGTCACTCATCCTTGAGAGACTGTTTATAGAGAGAGACCTCCTTCCCCACAATCCAAATGTCAAGAGGCAGTTTGAGGAGAGAACATGGTGGAAGTTCTTTACAAGCCAATTTTCGGATTCCAATGAATACCTGGTCAAAGAGTTCTATGCAAATGTTGCTCATATAAAAAAGGAAACCATTGTGACAAAGCTTCAGAATTTGAAGATCTGGTTTAATGGACACACGTTGAATGAATATACCAATTTCGAGGATGTGGAAGTCGTGCAATACTTCGAGAAGTTGGCACTTGATGAAAAAACTCATCCATGGTTGGCGGAGATATTAGCCCCAGGGACGACACCAGCATGGCTCACAGCTGGAGTACCAACATACAGAAACACCCTCAGCTTTGAAGCCAATGGTTGGTCCACCTTTGTGTGCAATCAATTGGATCTGTGTCAGCATAACAATGTCCTCCCATCATGGTGGGGTATCCTATCAATCTGGGTAACCTCATGTACTATCACATCACGAAGGCATTTGGAAAAGAAGAAATATCCTACCCCTTCCCCAACTTCCTAACCATGTATTTCAAGGGCCAAGGACTTGAGAAGAAGATCTATGACATAAAGACCAAGATAAAAAAGCCCTTCTCCTGGTATAGCACCAAAGGACCAGAAAACCCTAAAGCAAAAGGTAAATCTGCTTTCTCCACTAGCGAGTCTGAAGATCTAGGGGTAGTAGCCGCCAGGTTAGAGCCTTCCACAGCAGGGGGATCTTCAGCTTCCATACCCCCTCAGTCATCTAGGCCATCCATCACCGTGCCATTGTCTGTGCCCTTTTCCTCCACTTACCTTCGGATTGCAACATGGGTTTTTCAAACATTTTCCAGTATCAACAACTAGATGCAGGCAACTACATCAAAGTTGTCTATCTTATCCAGTGCAGTAGCAACAATCAGTCCCGACATAGTTTCAGGTCTATCCATCAGTGGAGGATTCATTGAGGGAGCTTCTGGATAAACAGAAGAAACTCCTGGACAACCAAAAGACCATCCTGAAGACTCTTGATACATAGGGTAAGTCCATCAATGATCTGGGCAAATAAGCGAAAAATATAAAGAAGACTCGGGCTTCAAAGTAGTCAGTGGAGAAGCTGAAGAAGTAGGTAGAGAGGCTTACTTCGGCTGTAAAACATCCCACTGGACTTGCTGTTGGAGGAGCAAGACACAGTAGCATAGGCAGCAGAGCATGAGGCACCAGCAGCTAGACAGTCTGAGGAGCCAGCCGCCACCACACATACTGCTGCGAAGATGATGTAGATGCTCTACAACCCCGTGGTCCCCCAGTTAGATTTGGAGATCCAGTTAGAGGACTCGGAGGTCATATGCAGTCCGAGGACCCCACTCATGTGCCAGACCCGATGCAGACCACATAGGGAGTTTTCTTTACTCTCTAATCCTTTCCCTGATCTTATTTTGATATCATCATTGAGGAAAATGCTATTATTTATTTGGGGGTGGTCTATTTTGATTTGGTGATAATTGGATAACACTGGTATGTAATAACTATGAGACTCTTTGATTTGGTAATAATTGGATAACATAGGTATGTAATAACTATGAGACTCTTTTTCATTATTTAATTCTCTTTATTTTACTTTTGGTATGCATATATTCGTTACTTATATTTTTACCATTTGATGTATATATTCATTTTCATTTATGTAAATATTCGCTTTACTTCAATTTTGTATATATTCAGTTGATTTCCATATTTTACTTCATAGCTTCTTATTTCCTTTAGTAGTTTCTTGTTAAGTTGTTAGCTTCTTTATACATTTTATGTGGACAATGATCCTCTGGTTTTCTTAATGTCATGGTTCTTTCCAAAAGTGGATGTTATGTGAATCGGGTGGCTCTTTTCGATGATGGATTGTGTGACAACCTTCTTAAGTGATTGAGTCTATTTTCTTTATGTTTTTGTATAAATATTAGTAATAAATAAAAGTATCTCAGGCAAGCTTCACTTGGGCCTAACACATTTACCTTCAACCTTATGGTTGTAAACAAGTTGATTAGCAAAGAATAGTTCTAGTTGTTACCTTTAGACTTTTTTGTTCACTAAACAATAAACGAGTGGCTTCTTGAGCCATTTGTGATGCTCAATATTAGCTAGGATTGTTGTGGGCCCTCGACTCTATTCTCTTTAATAATCCTACTGGTTGTGCGATGAGGTATTGAATTGTAAGTCCAAGCCTCGTGCCGATAAGTCTAGAAGTTGCCCTGAATGTTTATCTAGGCGAAATTCTAAGTGTAGCACTGTCACACCTCCTTTTTTACGAGTTTATTACACCCCGTGAAGGGCGTAAAGGAGTTTTTTCAATTAAAGGATAGTCAGAATGGGATTTTTATTTATTCAGAGTCGCCACTTGTGAGATTAATGGTGTCCCAAGTCACCGGTTGAATCTCGAACCGAGGAAAATATGACTCTGTTAACAGTCTGCGCACCAGAAATCCGAATAAGGTATTCTGTTAACCCGGGAGAAGGTGTTAGGTATTCCCGGATTCCGTGGTTCTAGCACGGTCGCTCAACTGTCGTAT
>MU719092.1:52928-68266 GCA_026770625.1 Nicotiana glauca | reverse complement strand
CATTATATATGTCTATTACCACTGAGTTGGAAGTAATCACTTTACTCCCTGCACCATGTGTGCAGATCCAGGTATACCGGGAGTTTAGTTGAGCTTTTGCTGATTTCAGAGTTTATCCGGAGTTGTCGAGGTAGCTGTCTGACGTCCGCAGAGCCCGACTCCTCCCCTATCCCTTTTATTATCTTTCCGCAGTTTTGAGACATTGTATTATTTGGAGTCTTGTCACACTGTATTGTTAGAGGCTCTAGGCTCATGACCCCCATGTCTTTGGGAGTATATTCCGTGTTATCGTGATATTCAGTTTGGTTTCTATATATATATATATATCATTTAAAACTTTTAGCGTTATTGTTAATTATTGATATTCAAATAACTGGTTTTGAGCTTCATGCTCGGGTTGAGAGTATAAATGGTCAGGCTTGCCTAGCAATTGTGTTGGGCGCCATCACGACCGGGATTGGGGTCGTGACACAAACATGCGAGGATAGACTGTTGTTTTCTGATAAACATGTATGCACCTTGAAATATTCTTCTAATGTTCAAGCTTTAGTGATGCTGCCATGGTTAAGAGCTTATATTACCGATAATGATATATATATATATATATATATATATATATATATATATATATATATATATATATATATATGTGAAAGCTCATTGTAATAAAGATAAATGCATTGGTGTAATTGTATACTGCTATTGAAGATAAAATTGCACCACCACGCAAACAGGAGTCCTTAAGAAATTGTTATGGGTGCTTTGCTTAAGTTTTGAAAAGATTATTATTTTTGCTATGACAACTCATTTAGTATCAGTAAAAAGTGAAAAGGCTGATCATTTTTTAAGCAAAAACGCATTTGGTACTTAGAGATGTTCATAGTCCAGCTCCACATTCAAACATATGATTATGCAAAAAAATGTTGAGCTATAAGGGTGTACAAAAATCCGTACTTCAACGTACAAGGCCTACAAGCAATACAAAATGCATTGAGAAACTTCCCATTAACTATGTAATGACATAAACATATTGCAAAAAAAAAAAATAACGAGAAAGTGACATTGGTTTTAATATGTTCACGGGTTTTATTCTCTTTTTTGTTTTATTTTATATAGTTTGATAATTAGCCATTCACATCTTAAAGTTCTAGCGTAAACCTTTTCAATGTCTAAGATTCGAAATGTTTGGCAATTTTATTAGAAAACTTTGAAATTAATGAACTTTTGTACTATTTTGTGTGAATCTATCTTGATAAACACGGATTAGTGGATCCATCTATTATTTAGAGATTACATTTAGTATTTGTGAGGAAGATGAAAGTGTTTATCCATGCTACTATCTTTTTTCTTCTTAATTTGTTGCATTAGTAGTGGAATTTTTTTTTCTGGTCTTCTGATTTTAAATATTAGCAATGGAGGTATTAACTGCTGTAGGTTAGCCAGATTAAAGAATAATATTATTAAGCTGTTGTATATTTAGCATAGGAGTGGGCATAGATTCCTTCGGTTATCGTCTTCTTGAGCTAAGCATTATTAGAGTATATAGATGAGAATCACCTTTGAAGGGAATGAACTACAACCAGTTTAAGTTCAGACTTTGTTGTCTTCACATTATCCCCTCTCAACTTTCTGATATTTACTGTAGAGCAGAGTCGTATCTAATGTAGAAGCTATGGGTTCAACTGAACACATGGCCTATGGGTTCAACTGAACCCATGGCTTTAGCTCATACCTGTATTTTTGCCCAAAAATTTATTAAACATGTAAAAATAATAAATTTTGAGCCCATTAAATTAGATGAGATGGGGTAGAATTGCAAACCTGAACCCATAAAGTTTAAATCCTGGATCCGGCTCTGATGTAGACCATCTTTTGTTTTATGGAGTTGTTGAACTTCGAAACTTCTGTCACGACCCAAATTCCCACCCTCGAGAGTCATGATGGAGCCTACTAGTACGAGTTAGGCAAGCCAATTAATTTCACAATTTACCCATTTTACTCATTTTATATTCATTAGCAATTTTAATAATAATAATAATAATAATAATAATAACATCATTTAAACAGCGGAATTTAACATAAGCGGATGAAAGAAGCCATAAGCTATCTGAACACGAATATCTAATACAACTGTTTGAACCTCTACTACCCAGAACTGGTGTCACAGTATCACAGATGGTCTAAGATTTACTACATGCAAAGTCTGAAGAAAATATCAATACACTGTTTCTAAATATAAGGAAAATGAAACAGGAAATAAGGATAGAGGAGACGTCAGGGCCTGAGGACGCCTGCAAATCTACCTCAGATCTCCACATGAACTGAAAATAGCCTCCAACCTACGGTCTGAAGTCTACAATACTGGGGTCTGCACAAAAGAGTGCAGAGTGTAGTATCAGCACAACTGACCCCATGTGTTGGTAAGTTCCTAGCCTAACCTCGGCGAAGTAGTGACGAGGCTAGGACCAGACCACCAAGTAAACTTGTGCAATTATGTAATATACAGCGGAAACTAAAGCAAAAATAAATAAGTAAAGATGGGAGAGGGAAAAATGCTTCGGGGAATGACAGGTAGAAACAGAACAGCAAGAGAACTATAAAGGAATCAAAATCCAACCACTAAAAAAACGAGGAAAAGAAAGGCAGATTTCACTTTCTTTTCACATCTTGTTGCAGGCGTGCAATCCGATCCCATTTCCTGCATCTCGTGGCAGGCGTGCCACCCGCTCCCCTTTTATTATACCTCGTGGTAGGCGTATCACCCGCTCCCATTTTATTATATCTCGTGGTAGGCGTACCACCCGCTCCCATTTCATTATATTCTGTGATAGGCGTACCCCGCTCCCATTTTATTATATCTTGTGGTAGGCGTATGTCACGACCCCAATCCCGGTCGTGATGGCGCCCAATCATATAGCTAGGCAAGCCTGACCATTTATCACTCACGAACCCAATCTGATAACTCATTATTGACAATTTAAGGGAATTTAACAGTTTAAAAATAATAAGCCGATGTTTATAATAAAAACAATACGGAACAGACTGAAACATCTAAAGAAACACTCCCAACAGAATCTGGGGTCACCAGTCTAGAGCCTCTAACAACGGAGTAACAAATATATGAAAATACGTAAGTCTGGAATGCGGAATAAAACTGAAATAAAGGGGAGAAGTCGGGTCCTGCGAATGTTAGGCAGCTACCTCGACAACTCTAATAAAACTCTGGAAGACAGCGACTGCTCAGCTAAGTCTCCGGAACACCTGAATCTGCACACATGGTGCAGGGAGTAAAGTGAGTACTTCCAACTCAGTGGTAATAGACATATATAATGGCTGAAAGTAAGAAATCCCGAAATACCACAAAGTAAAGCTGAAACTATCCTCTTAGCACATTTAACAATAAGCAACAATAAATCAATGACAGACAGATATCAATGTATGAATGCAATGCAATGCACATGACCGCTGCGGCGTACAGCCCGATCCATTGGGTAGCCGCGCTCACTGTGGGGGTTCAGACTCCGGAGGGGCTCCTACAGCTCAAGCGCAATGACATAGTAGTATTCGCTGCGGCGTGTAGCCCGGTCCCCAATCAGTCCAATACATATATATGCAAGCAAGCCACACGGGCACAATCAATTACCATTTGCAAT
This sequence comes from Nicotiana glauca, assembly GCA_026770625.1. Lineage (NCBI taxonomy): Eukaryota > Viridiplantae > Streptophyta > Magnoliopsida > Solanales > Solanaceae > Nicotiana > Nicotiana glauca. Next base: position 64,613 of record MU719092.1, on the reverse strand, counting down.
TCCATTTAACAGATATTATAATTTAAGTGATTAAAGCCTTAGAAGATTTCTATTCATTTTTAGACAATATTTAACTCAGGACTGATATCATGGGAACATGCTCAATATTATGGAAGCAGTGATAATAATCCCTAAGGGGTCCAAATAGTTGGCTCGCGACCCAAATATGCTCATAACAATCCAAGTAGGATGTTTACTAGCCAATTTCTAGGCATATGACACAGTATAGACATCTCTCGGACGAACTAAGTCATAGTCCCATCCACAAACGACCCCTCACTCATAGTAGAGTACGTGTCTCACCTCAATACAGCGTCACAATGTGAGATACCGGGGTTTCAAACCCTCAGGTCATCATCTACATCTATTACTCACCTCAAACCGGCCGTAGACTAGTCCGCAATGCCCTTTCCTCTTGAATCGACCTCCTCGCGCGTCGAATCTAGTCAAAACCACAACGAATACATTACTATATGCTAAAGAAACATAACCCAATCGAAATTACTCGAAAAATACTAAAAATCACGAAATTGGCAAAATCCGAACCCCGGGCCCACTTCTCAAAAAATTCCAAAACTTACATCACTGATTCCTCGTCTCGCCACGAGTCTATACATATCAAATTTACAAAAATCGGAGTTCGTTTGCCCCTCCAAACTCATATTTAACTCTCTTGAGTTTTTAAGCCCTAACCTCCATTTTTAACCTTTAAATCCTTGAAATTCAATGACTAATCAATGTTTTTACACCAAAAATAATATATTCCGAGGCTAATAGTTCTTACCTGAAGAAGCTCCTTCGATTTCTCCTCAAAATCGCCTAAGAACAGCCCTAGTCGAAGTCCCAAATATTTTTCTTAACTTCTGAAAATCGCGAACACTGTTCATTAAACACAGGCCCGATTTCTGCTTCTGCGGTCATTTAACCGCACCTGCGGTACCACTTCTGCGACACAATGGACCGCTTATGCGGTCTCACTTAAAATTTCGTGGGACCGCTTCTGCGGTGAATTATCCGCTTAAGCGGAACCACTGAAGCGACCCTTAGTCCGCTTATGCGGAATTTCCCTGGGCCACGCCTGACCGCTTATGCGGCCATCCCACCGCATCTGCAGAACTGCTTTTGCGGTTCCTCTTCCGCAGATGCAGAAACAACAGAAAGCAAAAGTTTCAGACCTGCAACATCTTCCAAAATTCCCGTTTAACCACCCGAAATCACACCGAGGCCCCCGGGACCTCAACCAAAAATACCAACACATCCTATAACCTTATTCAAACTTGTTACAATCCTCAAAACACGTTAAACAATGCTAAAACCAATAAATACATCGGATTCAAGCCTAGTTTTCATCAAAACTTTCGAAATGCGCATTCAATCAAGAACCCGACCAAACGATGTCCGAATGACCTAAAAATTTGCAGACATATCCAAAATCACCTAACAGAGCTACTGCAACTCTCGGAATTCTATTCCGACCCTCAGATCAAAATCTCACCTACCCACCAGAATTCGCCAAAATTCAAACTTAGCCAATTCAAGCCTAATTCTACATCAGACCTCCAAATTCAATTCCGATTGCGCTCCTAAGTCACAAATTATTACCCGAAACTAGTCGAATCATCGGAAATCCATTCCGAGCCCTCTAACTCATAAGTTAACATCCGGTTGACTTTTCCAAACTAACTTTCTTTTAAAAAGACTAATTGTCTCATTTCTAACCGAACTCTATCCGAATTACTTCAAATTCACCAACCACCTATAATGAAACATATAAAAGCATAAAACGGAGAAAACGAGGCGGTAACTCACGTGACGACGGGCCGGCTCGTCATAGCGTACCTCCCGCTCTCATATAATATTCTTGCAGCGTGCAACCCGATCCATATATAATATTATTATGGCGTGCAACCCGATCCATATATAATATTATCGCGGCATACAACCTGATCCATATATAATATTGTTGTGGCGTGCAACCCGGTCCATATATTTTACAATTATAACGATAGTCCCGACAAGGGATCAAAAGGTCTAAACTATCCCGTCAAGGAAAAAAAATAGCTATTGTCACACCTCCTTTTTTACACACCACCCCGTAGGATAGTGTATAAGGGAGTTTTTTCACTTTAAGTGACATTATTCGAAATGGGATTATTTATTTATTTCAGAGTCGCCACTTGGGATAGGTTTGGCTTTTGGTATCCCAAGTCACCGGTTTATCTTGAATCCCAAATCGAGAAAATTTCGACTTCCCGAATGGAGTTTGCGAACCAAAAATTCTGAATAAGGAATTCTGTTGACCCGGGGAAAGGTTTTAGGCACCCCCGGATCCCGTGGTTCTAGCACGGTCGCTTAAACTATCATAAATGGCTTAAAATCTGATTTTAATACATGTTTCTCCTATAGTGCAATTTTAAAATTACTTACCGCTTTTAATTAATTTTAAGAAAATTAAACGTCGTTTAAAATATGTTTTTGGATCACGTCACATGAAATGCACCCGGATCCGCGATACATTTTATTCAACATTTTGGGATTTGGATTTGGGTCACATTAAATGCACACCCGAGTTTAAGAAGGTAGAAGGCCATAAAAATTTGCTAAATGGCACGTCCCGATTTCTAAGTATTTTAATGTGAGTATTTAAAGAGGGCCACACAATTCATGAATTTTGTTTGGCGCGGTGCACCTTAATTTATTTTAAAGGCCATCCTAAAATAAACTATTGTTCTCCATTACAGATTGTCTCTAAAAGGACTAATTGATTAATATTGTTAATGAATTAGTATTTAAATCATTAAGGGTTTGGGCCTCAAGATCAGGTCCAAATTTAAACAAAGGGACTTCCGTTACTAAAAATCCCATTAGTTCGAATTTGCTACCTAAATTGAAGGCCCAAAGCTTGTGTTACAATTTAAATCAATAGCCTTACTTAAGGCCCCTAGCCTACTCGGCTTCGAAATTAGCCCAAAACAAAACAAAAAAAGAAACATCCGCTCAACCTTATGCAGGGCTGTCTAATACTGGGCCTAAGGATCAACCCAAGTGGAAAATTCTCCTGATGGTCCATAGTGCTGCCAAACACCTTAATTCAAAGTCTAAGCATTTTGGGCTTGTTATTATGCAACTGGACCCCATTCTTATTTAACAAGAGGCTGTCATGCTGGGATAGTGAATGAGCCCAAGCCTGATGCAAGTTCTATTTGGGTATTGAAATACTGATTTTGGTCACAACTGGACTTGAACAAATTTAATTGTTTGAAATTCAAAACTCACGTATATTTCAACTTGTTTGCATACTGATAATTCCGAAATTTTGACAGCCATCTAGCCTTAGTTAATACTCTTCAAAACAAAATCAGCCATGGTATGGAAAACTAAAAGTAATTACTGGTATTCATTTCTGATTTTAACAAACAACATGATAAGCACATTAAGGTAATCAGTCCCTATAGTTACAGGTGATAAATACACATGCTGCTTTCAAATTCAAGTCATAATAATATATTCTAACATTTTTAATAAGACTAAACTAACACTGTTAAGCCATTATCATATTCTAAGCTTAAGTTTCAAACATGCTAATAAAACTAAAACTAATTAAGTCTAACATTATTCAACAGGATAGCCATATAATTCTATGAAAATCCAGCAGTCCAATACAGTCCATATAGTCCTATTTATACATATCAGGCGATTGTCCGAATAACACTATTAAGCTAAGTATCTAAACTAAACAACAACAGTAGAAAATCCATGTGAAAACAAGCAATTCTTCATCATTTAACTTCAAAATGTGTTCATACAGGTTGATCTAATCTTCAACATCACTTGAGTCTAAGAATGTACCTGGAAATTGGAATAGAAGTGAAGAAATGGAAGGTCAGCTAAGCAGCAATGGACAGTAGCAATAATTTCAGCCGAAAACAGCAATTTCAAGTCCAAAAACCCTGGAAAATCAGGACTAAATGCAATAGACTTCCATATTAAGCTTCAATCAACCAAAACCCAGTTGAATTTTGAAAACCTAGCTTGATGAACCAATGCAATTCCCTAGAAACAGATCTGGGCCTTTTTTTTGAATTTTTCAGTAATTGTTTTTGCAGTAGTTTGAAACTTGAATTTGAATTTTGGATTTACCTAAGCTCTAGAATTTGAATTTTTGAATTTTTTCAGATTTCAAAATTTTCTAAACCTTCTCAGATTTTTTCCCTCTCGAAAACCTTCTATTGTAAGGCAAGGTATTGCCCTTTTATAGACAAAGTCTAGGGCAACCTTCAGATTTTCATTTACACCCTAGGTCTCTCTTTTTATTTTTATTTTTAGCTAATTAATCCTTTAGTTATTGGCTTGTTGCCCAAATTAGATTACTAAGTTTCTGAAATTCTAATTGGAACCCCATCTAGAAAGCTCTAGGGATTTCCAATTTTGTTGCTGAGAGATTACCTTAACTAATCTACCCAAAATACCCCCATCACCCCTGAAAATTTCTCTACCACACAAGCGCGGGTCAATAAGCCAAAATTAACTCCTGCTTGGGCTTTTGATTCTCAGAAGCCAGTTAAAGATGGACAGAGACCCCAAATTAAATGTCACGACCCAAAATCCACTAAGGGTCGTGGTGGTGCCGGACACCTCTGTCAGGAAAGCCAACTAAATTATCAATTAAATTCTCTTTTAATACCATTGAAAATATAGGATTTTTCCTTCCATTTTTCATAATTAAAAACAATCTTTACTACAATTCAAATTAAATAATAAATGATTAGTACGAATCTTTCGGAAACCATCCCAGAACCCGATGTCACAAGTGCATGAGCAACTACTGATAAGGAAAATAAAGTACAACATCTATCTTAAATACAGTGGACAGGGGATAATATACAAATGCTAAAAGGAACTACATTGGCTGCGGGTCGTACACGAACAATGCAGCTCACCTAGTCCCGGTGTCATCCGTGCTGCTACGCCCAGTAGGCTGCTAGAGGTACATATACCTGTGCAACAAAAATGCACAGAAATGTAGTATGAGTACGTAATCAGTGTGTACTCAATGATTATCCCGCCTAATCTCGAAGAAGTAGAGATGAGATGGCCAACTTCGATACTTACTAGAGGTCAATTAACAATATTCTATAAATGCGAGGATAATCATGGATTTATGTAGTAGTTCTAATTCGCGAAGCCAGAAAACAGGTAAACACCTTTAACAATTAATCAAGGGCTTCCAAGGTTTATTCTTTATTATCTTATCAATTTATCTCGAACTACGAAGGGAAAATTTCACATTTGAAAATTTCCAAACGACAAATAGCATGCGCAAATTACACCGAGGCGACGGCCCGATCCAATTGGAATATAAACTGTGCACTACCGTGGGTCGAGCGGCCCGAACCAATAGATGCATCTATTAAATCTGCCGAGGCATTCAGCCCGTTCCATAAATAAATACATACCCTGCTCGCAAATCATGCATGCGATGCAGGTACACATAAAATACATGCTCAAGTAGCCAATTAAGAATCTATCAGGGCTATTTATCCAAATAGGACAATTTCTCTTTTTAACAATTCAGGAAAAATGATGTTTAATCTCTTTTTAAATTCATTTACTAATCAAAGGTGATTTAAACGATTCAAGCTATCAATGGTTCATAATAATCCAAGTATAACATGCTTATGGGTCCTAGCTACTCGGAAAATAGCATAATAGTAGCTACGCATGGACTCTCGTCACTTCGTGCGTACGTAGCCCCCACATATAAGAGCACATAATCAATTATTTCACCTATGGGGACAATTCCCTCTTACAAGGTTAGAAAGGAGACTCACCTCGCTCCGAAGACTCATAACCGGCAATCTACATTCTTTCGAAGGCTTGAACCGATGCACAATGCACCAAAACTAGCCAATTAACGACAAACTAATGAGAACATGCTCAAATACTTGTTAACAATTCAAATTATACAAATTCTCAACTCCGCTTAGTGAAATTACCAAAATTCCCTCGGGCCCACATGCCCGGATTTTGAAATTTCTCGAAGATAAGGATTGCCCATGACCTTAGGAACTCAAATATATAATTTTCTCTGAATTCCAAACCCAAAATCGTGGCTAAATCCCAAGAATATAATTTTTTCTAGGTTTTCCACCAAAACCCCAAATTTTATACTAATTTTCATGTCTAATTCCATGGTATAATCTTGTGTTTAACTTGGAAATAAGTAGGAGTAGCTTACCTTAATATTGATGATGAAATCCCTCCTTGAAGCTCTCCAAATCGCCCAATGAAGTGAAGAAAATGAGAGAAATGGCCAAACATCCGATTTAAAACAAACCCCCTGCCTCCAGTGGTTTTTTCGCACATGCGGCTCCTCTGCCACTTCTGCGGTTCCGCAGGTGCGGCCAATTTCCGCATCTGCGGTCTCACCCCTGGCTGCTCCCTTCCGCTTCTGCGATATCCTTTCCGCAGATGCGGTCCCGCTTCTGTAGATCCTTGACCGCATCTACAGTCCACGAGCATTTGAACAATTCTTCTTCTGCGGTCCCTCTTCCGTAGAAGCAGAAATACCAGCAACCTTTGCTCTTCAAAAATTTTATTTTTGATCTGTTAACCACCCGTAATCCTCCCGAGGCCCCCGAGACCCCAACCAATCATACCAACTAATCCCAAAACACATTACGGACTTGCTCGAGGCCTCAAATCACATCAAACAACGCTAAAATCATCAATCGACCTCCAATCCAAGCTTTATGAACTTTGAACTTTCCAACTTCTACTTCCGATGTTTAAACCTACCAAATCATGTCCGATTGACCTCAAATTTTGCACACAAGTTATATTTGACATTACGGACCTACTCCAACTTCTGGAATTGGATTCCGATCCTGATATCAAAAAGTACACTTCCGGTCAAACTTCTCAAAAACCTTCAAATTTCTATCTTTAGCCAAATGGCTTCAAAATGACCTACGGACCTCCGAATTCACTTCCGATCGTGCTCCCAACTCCAGAATCACCTTACGGAGCTATTCACAGTCTCGAAATCCCAAACGGATATTGATAACACTGAAATGAAATTCAAACCAAACTTATGAAATTTCTTCCAAAATGCTAACTTCCCCAATAGACGCCAAAATGCTCCCGGGTTATCCAAAACCCAACCTGGGCATACGCCCAAGTACGAAATCATCATACGAACCTGCTGGAACCTTCAGATCTTGATTCCGAGGTCGTTTACTCAAAATTCCAATCTTAGCCATTTTCTCCAACTTAAGGCTTCTGAAATGAGAATTTTCATTTAAATTTAACTCCGAACTTCCTGAACTTCAATTCCGACCATACACACAAGTCAATATACCTGAAATGAAGCTGCTCATGGCCTCAGACCGCTGAACGACGCACTAGAGCTCAAAACGACCGGTCGGGTCGTTACATTCTCTCCCACTTAAACATATGTTCGTCCTCGAACATGCTGAGAACTATACTGAAGTAGTCTGAAATCACTGTTTTACTTCTCATGCACCTTCCCGTGCTACCACAGCTCAGTTGAGCACATTAGCTTGATCCATTCTGAAGATATTCTCTTATATTCAGGCAGACACACCTTAAAGCCCAATTCCAACATCCGAACTCCATGCCCGACCTGTTTCCACCATAAGGTCACCATATTAATCACCACCCGTTGTACCCAACATGACTGCATAACCTTGTTGAATTCTTGCTTTGCAACGCTTAATCCACAGGGCCACGATAATATTTTCTTATCAACTTAAAATTCAACGAATCAGATGCTCCCATTGCACCTCACGACATACAAGTCTTACTCTAACTCTTACAATACCGCCACGACGGATGAGATGTGCCCAAATTCATAACCAACTGCTGTATCAACAAATCATTGGGTCCATACCCCTGACAAAAGTTATTTCCTCTCCCCCGAACCATCTAATGGTGTTAGATCCTTAATACACTTCACATAATCAAATTGCACTGGTCCTAAATCCAAAAATCTTGTCTCACCCAGTACGAACTGCTCCAGCAATAAGCCACTCTGAATGAGATCAAAAGTCTCATATGACGCCACAATGTGCCAATAGGCCACCAATCCGAACATAACACAAACAGGAAATCGAACTCTGGAATTAACTACCTAACCCCCGCACTAATACGGACTTTCCTTAGAAAATAGGAAGCGAAACACAGAAAAATAGCATATAAAAAACCATACTCGACATCACACTGTTGCGGCGTGCAACCCGATCCAAATAACATACCCATGGCGGCGTGCCACCCGATCCACACATAGATCTCACATAAGGAGATTGCACTTCGAGCTAAATCTGTTCATTACAATAAATATATCGAATTTCGATCGTAAGCACGCTAAGTGCATAATACCATCCCTGAGAAAACACATAGCACTATAGGCTACTAAACTCAAGCACAACTGAGGTGCGATACAAGATCTAAATCTCAAGAGCCATTCTGCTCACGTAACATCATCGCCATGCAGAACCTTAACACATAAGAATTTACCAAGTCGCCTCACAACTCATACGGCACAATACATCATTACCTAGAATAGCTGATGACAAAATAACACCCTGACTGTTCCTCCATAGGGAAATCTTGCTGAAACAAACACGACTGGCCTGATATAAAGCCCTGTTCACATGTAAATCAATCCACTGACCTCAAGCCGATTTCTGATTGCACCAACTTGGCTAATGACCTGTCAAAGGTCCATAGTAACTCACTTTTCCTCATAACACATAAGAACAACCATCATAACCAGAGCAACCTCCTCAGTTCATAACCCAATAAACAAAGTGCCCTCCAGGCCTAAATTCTCAAATTAATGATATTACCACAATCGTCATACTTAGTTCAAATCTTTAGTCAATCAAGTGACTACATGTCACACTTATACAATCTTCCCATTGGACACGCTCCCTATATCTTCTAAAATAAATAACTGGTCCATACATCTAAACCACCGGATGCACTAACGCTGAAAAGTGATCAAGAATCCTTACCCAGGATGCAAAGCCTCTTTCACAACACATCGATCTGAGGTGACGCTGAATACAATGCCAATTTACTTTAATCATCCAACCCTTTCTTTGCTCATCCGATCCCGTGACATCCTTGTCAACACCGAACTGCAACCTTGATCCTCACTTCGTATTTCCATGCTACTCACTGCACCCAACGTGCCAACATACGATAGAGCATAATTTTTATCGTAACTCCGAAATCATTAATATTTTAATACTTCATCATATAAGAACTTTTCACTTAACTCACTTCAGGGAATCATAGCAACACAGGTAAATTCCCATAACCGTAGAATATGGCAATTTGCAAGTAGTGGTCCAAGCCACCATAACATTTCCAGAATCCGCTTCCACTTAACAAGCCATAACAGAAGAATGCTTCTGAATAACATCAATTACGGTGGCCGACAAGCCTCACATGTACTGCTACAAATCATACCCATAACTTGATCACGCTGAATGAACTGATCGCTGGCCCCAATATGCCAATTCAACCATGGATAATCATTCTACCTTCTTCCAATTTATCCTTGCTTGCCTTAGAAATTAATACTAACTCCATCCAACACATAACATATTCCATCTACACTCACCCCGAGTGGCCTTGAATCATAAGACCATGCTGTCTCAAATCCCACGGACCATTTCATATTTCTCAAATGCTACGCCACAAGTCAAAATATCATAAAATATTCTGGGCACCTTCTCATGAGCTGTTACAAATCTTGATCCTTAACTGTACTCATAGTCTAGAAATCATTGGGCACCACACCTTAACTTCTAAATTCACTAGGACTGTTATTGAGAGCCACCCGCTCTAACTTGGTCCCAAACATAATTCACTCCATAAATCTAATAACACACAAATACCCTCTCGATGAAACACCCGGCGAAATCACTTCCTCTGTAACTTGTATCTATACAAGGCATAAATCCCGAACCTTTTTCCAAGTCCGAACATGAGCCAATAAGGCCAACCATAGCATGCCTCCAACAATTCATTCGCTCAAATTACCACTTATGGTCTTTTCCCATAGCTGAAACAACCCATCGATACACAGATAAATGAAAACCTCGCAAGCAGTTAACCATACAACCCAATCTTAGGCGGTGGGACTCTCCTACTTAGCTTGAAGCCACTATTACACAACTCTGGAACTCACCAGACTCCTTTATCTCTTGTTGACATAACCTTACGCAATCATCCGCCGCAAATTCTCGGAATCTTTCTGTAAAACCCCCTCTTATATTCTGACTCATCAAACATATTTGTACAACCGATTTCTTTGCTATAAAACCGATAGAATTCTTCACAGAAGCCTCGCCAACCACGCAGCCGCTAACCTGCTCACTTGGGTATCCCACCTATAAAAGCTCTACCCGGCATCTTCCAATGCCACTGCACGGAGTACAGTCACTATGACATCAATAACCCATCCTGAGTCTGAGCTCACTCTCCAACTGCACAGGTCTATTTACCCCCCGTGGACATCATTTAAATGCGCGACAACATCCTTTCAATTAAAATTTATGCTACATCCTTCTTCATTTAAGCGGCTCCTTTTCATTATACTAAATCTCCATCCGCACAAGAATCCCTACTTCAAATTAGGCCCACCAAGCACCAGTATTCTCAAATCATTCCAAACTCTCCTTAAGATGCATAGTCATCTTATTACCAAGCCCTAAAACGCTCCGCCACTCTCCCACTTTGGGCAAACTCGCTCCTTTAATCAACTTGTCGACCTACGCTTCTTATACATGGCCCTCTAGAAGTTCAAAACTCCGGCTGACACTTCCCACATGTTTTCTCAACTTTTTCTGCTCAGTAGTTGCCTTAATAAAATGTATCTTCCTAGAACTTGAATCCACAATTTGTTACTGACTTTAAACTTTTTCGAAGGTCATCTTTATCAAACCGTCAACATTTGCAATACTGATTCATTCCGTAAACACCGCACCGTGTGATACCTAATAGTTGTATCTCTAATATTATTTCGCAATATCTTGCCCCAAAGGCGAATTGTGGCAGATCATAACACTGACAAACTTAAAGCATTCAATTAGGACAACAACACCCCTATATAGAGGATAACTCCACCACGCTTGCAATTACCACGTTTCATTACTCCCACTAGTCCACATTCTGACCATACTTAGTTCGATTGACTTTCCCCTTCCGGGAATAAAATACTGAATCCCTTTGATTACACACTGAATAAACCTCCCTTCAATTCATTCACTGCCCCGACACGTGGTCAACCACCCTACCATCACAACAACACTGCAGAATAATCGCCCATAAGCATTATGGCAAACTATGCCTAGCCTTAAGTTTCTTATAAGTTTTGTTACTGAGCTGAAACAATAGAATATCCCTCCATAATGCGACTATAATAGTCCAATCAACTATATCGAGAAAATCATCCCGCACCACATTTGTAGTGCCATTACAATCCTTCAATTTTTGATTTATAACAAGCTCTCGCGTCATGTAAGATTGAGTGGGAAGGAATCAACGGCATAAGCCTCAAAGGAATCAATCCGCACGATAAGGAAATCAAGAAGGGAAGTACTCCTAACAGCCCTGTAGCCTCCCGAGGATAAGTACAGACGTCTCTGTACC
>MU719092.1:18929-52534 GCA_026770625.1 Nicotiana glauca | reverse complement strand
GCGAGACTCTACTAGACTTGCTCATGACTCGTGAGACCGACGGGAACCTAGTGCTCTGATACCATGTTGTCACGACCCAAAATCCACTAAGGGTCGTGGTGGCACCGGACACCTCTGTCAGGCAAGCCAACTAAATTATCAATTAAATTCTCTTTTAATACCTTTGAAAATCTAGGATTTTTCCTTCCATTTTTCATAATTAAAAACAATCTTTACTACAATTCAAATTAAACAATAAATGATTAGTATGAATCATTCGAAAACCATCCCAGAACCCGGTGTCACAAGTGCATGAGCAACTACTGATAAGGAAAATAAAGTACAACATCTGTCCGAAATACAGTGGACAAGGGATAATATACAAATGCTGAAAGGAACTACACTGGCTGTGGGTCGTCACGAACAATGCAGCTCACCTAGTCCCGACGTCATCCGTGCTGCAACGCCCAGTAGGCTGCTAGAGGTACATATACATGTGCAACAAAAATGCATAGAAGTGTAGTATGAGTACATAATCAACGTGTAATCAATGAGTATCCCGCCTAATCTTGAATAAGTAGAGACGAGATGGCCAACTTCGACACTCACTAGAGGTATATTAACAATGTTCTATAAATGTGAGGATAATCATGGATTTATGTAGTAGTTCTAATTCGCAAAGCCAGAAAACAGGTAAACACATTCAACAATTAATCAAGGTCTTCCAAGGTTTATTCTTTATTATCTTATCAATTTATCTCAAGCCACAAAGGGCAAATTTCACATTTGAAAATTTCCAAACGACAAATAACATGCGCAAATTACACCGAGGCGACGGCCCGATCCAACAGGAATGTAAACTGTGCACTGCCGAGGGTCGAGCGGCCCGAACCAATAGATGCATCTATTAATTTGTCGAGGCATTCGACCCGTTCCATAATAAACACATACCCTGCTTGCAAATCATGCATGCGACGCAGGTACACAAAAAATACATGCTCAAGTAGCCAATTAAGAATCTATCGGGGCTATTTATCCAAATAGGACAATTTCTCTTTTTAACAATTCAGGAAAAATGATGTTTAATCTCTTTTTAAATTCATTAACTAATCAGAGGTGATTTAAACAATTCAAGCTATCAATGGTTCATAATAATCCAAGTATAAGATGCTCATGGGTCCTAGCTACCCGGATAATAGCATAATAGTCGCTACACACGGACTCTTGTCACATCGTGCGTACGTAGCCCCCACATATAGGACCACATAATCAATTATTTCACCTATGGGGACAATTCCCTCTTACAATGTTAGAAAGGAGACTCACCTCGCTCCGAAGACTCATAACCTGCAATCTACATTCTTCCGAAGGCTTGAACCGACGCACAATGCACCAAAACTAGCCAATTAATGACAAACTATTGAGAACATGCTCAAATACTTGTTAACAGTTCAAATTATATAAATTCCAAACTCCGCTTAGTGTAATGACCAAAATTCCCTCGGGCCCACGTGCCAGGATTCCAAAATTTCTCGAAGATAAGGATTACCCATGACCTTAGGAACTCAAATATATAATTTTCTTTAAGTTCCGTACCCTAAATCGTGGCTAAATCCCAAGAATATAATTTTTTCTAGGTTTTCCACCAAAACCCCAATTTTTATACTAATTTTCATGTCTAATTCCATGGTATAATCTTGTATTTAACTTGGAAATAAGTAGGAGTAGCTTACCTTAACATTGATGATGAAATCCCTCCTTGAAGCTCTCCAAATCGCCCAATGAAGTAAAGAAAATGAAAGAAATGGCCAAACATCCGATTTAAAACAACCCCCCTGCCTCCAGTGGTTTTTTCGCACCTGTGGCTCCTCTGCCGCTTCTGTGGTTCCGCAGGTGCGGCCAATTTCCGTATCTGCGGTCTCACCCCTAGCTGCTCCCTTCTGCTCCTGCGATATCCTTTCCGCAGATGCGGTCCCCCTTCTGCGGATCCTGGACCGCATCTGCGGTCCTCGAGCATTTGAACAATTTTGCTTCTGTGATTCCCTCAACCGCTTCTGTGGGGCCGCTTCTGCGGTCCCTTTTCCGCAAAAGCGGAAATACCAGCAACTAGCAGACTTTGCTCTTCAAAAATTCCATTTTTGATCCATTAACCACCCGTAATCCTCCCGAGGCCCCCGGGACCCCAACCAATCATACCAACCAATCCCAAAATACATTACGGACTTGCTCGAGGCCTCAAATCACATCAAACAACGCTAAACTCATCAATCAACCTCCAATCCAAGCTTTATGAACTTTGAACTTTCCAACTTCTACTTCCGATGTTTAAACCTACCAAATCATGTCCGATTAACCTCAAATTTTGCACACAAGTCATATTTGACATTACGGACCTACTCCAACTTCCAAAATTGGATTTCGATCCCGATATCAAAAATTTCACTTCCGATCAAACTTCTCAAAAACCTTCAAATTTCTATCTTTAGCCAAATGGCTTCAAAATGACCTACGGACCTCCAAATTCACTTCCGATCACTCTCCCAACTCCAGAATCACCTTACGGAGCTATTCACAGTTTCGGAATCCCAAACAGACATTGATAACACTGAAATTCACTTCAAACCAAACTTATGAAATTTCTTCCAAAATGCTAACTTCCACAATAGGCGCCAAAAATGCTCCCGAGTTATCCAAAACCCAATCCGGGCATACGCTCAAGTCCAAAATCATCATACGAACCTGATGGAACCTTCAGATCTTGATTCCGAGGTCGTTTATTCAAAATTCTAATCTTAGCCATTTTCTCCAACTTAAGGCTTCTAAAATGAGAATTTTCATTTAAATTTAACTCCGAACTTCCTGAACTTCAATTCCGACCATACACACAAGTCAATATACCTAAAATGAAGCTGCTCATTGCCTCAGACCGCTGAACAACGTGCTAGAGCTCAAAATGGCCGGTCGGGTCGTTACATTAAAACTGACTCAATAATCAAAAGAAAAGATCCAAAAGATGCAATCAGCAGAACAAGGATAAAATGGACTAATTAATATGCAATCAACTAAATTGTGGGCCTAATTAAAAAAGTGACTTAAATAGAAAAACAAATAGAAGTGAGACAGTGGATTATGAGGTCTGAAAATCAAGTTCTCACAAAGAAGAAGAAACTAAAAATGGATGAAGAATAAGGTGAACTAAACGGGTTTCAACGTGACTTTAAACAATAGACTAAAGAAGGAACTAGGAGGATAATGGAACAATCAAAGAAGAAATATACAGGAGCAGAGGGGAACTTACCATCTCAGAGCTTAAGACCTTATAGGAGACCCAGCTAATATCAATCTTTTGTCGACACTAATTTTGTCAAATCCCATCTTCGAAACTATAACACCCGACCTACTGGAGCCTGACTTGGAAGGTCTGACTCGGATTCAAGCCTTAATATGTTCTGATAAAATTTGAAGGAAAAAAGGACGCAGGCTAGGAAAGAAAAAGGTCAAAGAAACTCTGGGGTATCATTTTGGTGGGTTTTGGGGTCAGCGCTGCCACCGGAGAAAGTGGGCGGCGCTAGGGTTTGGGACCTCTTATCTAGAATTGGTGGTGTTCTGGCTGGATTTGAGTTATGAGGAATGGATGTTTGTGAAGAGGGGGTTGAGGAGAGTATCTGATGCGATTTTGGCAATGTTTGGAGATTAAACGGCCACTGCATGGCGATTTCTGGTGGCGGCGGCGGTGGTGAGAGATGAGAGTGAAGAAGATAACCTAACATTGGTGTACTAGGTTAATGTTATAAAATTCGGACATTTTTAATTGAATGGGGGAAGTGTTTGACACCCTTGGATGAGAAAAAACGAAGGGCCAAGAGTGAATTGTCACCTATTAACTCAAAACGACGTAGTATTCTTCTTATACTACGTCGTTTTAGGAGTTTTAGAGGCATGGGGTTTGGACCGGCATCTGGGCTGGATTTTGGGCTTGGTTTGGTCGGGGTTCATTTGGGCTGCTAATCAATTCAGAAACAAGCCCAAAATATGGGTCCTTATTAAGACCTTTTAATTTCTTTTAATTTTCTTTTCTTATTTCCAATTATTTTTAGATTTTTGTTAAGTACGAAATTAAAATGAACAAAGACCTGATTTTAACTTCTAGAATTAAACTAATTAATTTCCAAAATTAACTAAACCCTAATTTAAAGAAAACTAAGGAAAAAAATCAAAAATTAAAAGTAAAATGCAAAAAGGACTATTTTTTGTTATTTTCTTCCATTTCTTGTAATTTTAATTAACTAGTGAAACTAAAAATATAAAATTGGGCCCCAAATGCAAGTATGCTATTTTTTGTATTTTTTATGAATTATATCAATTAAAAATGCACACAAAAATGCAAACAAACACAACATCATGCAATTAATTCCCTAAAATTCAAATAATAAAAAGAAAAATCCTAATTTTATGAAGTCTATAGGAATAATTCAAGCGAAGCAAAAATCACGTGCTCACAGCTGCCCCTCTTTGCTCGGAGACATGAAGGGTTTTCGGGCAAAGATAAATGAGCAATTATAAGAGATTTTTGCCTGCTTGGCACTCCATGAGAAGCATTTTTTGAAAAACGTCTGACCGAACCCTGCTTCAAAGGTTGCCTACATATCCTTGGTTATAAAGGAATCAGGTCAGTGTAGTCCTAGAAGTTTTGGTAGATAGGACTACTAGGAGCTGTGATTTTACTGTTGTTGCTGCTGCTACTGCTTGCTAACCTCCTCATTACACCAAAAAGGAAAATCAAAGCTAAGCTAGCTATGCCTATCAACTATGAGTTGCAAGATTCCTATCTATAATTCTCTTGAAGCTTGATCTGGAGTCTTAGCTGATTTTGTTGTGGACTCCGATCTGAATCTTGATGCTCGCCAGCTGTAGGTGTTGTTTATTTCTTCAGCATTGTGCCAAAGCGGAGCAGGTGGAACTTGCGACTTCAACCGAATTTTGAGCAGTCTGCATCTCTGTTTTGCTTCAGCATTTTGAATTCACTTTTTTTTGTTCTTTTCTTTTCTTTATTCTGGATTGAGACTCATCTTTTGGTCATCTCGAATCCTATGCCTCAAAGTCAAACCTGCTCAGACACCAAAACAAACAAACGAACGAAATTTTTCTACCCCAGTTTTCACTGGGAAAATTTCGTGAGTTATTTGTGACAAAATATGGGCTCATTCTCTTATTTTTTTTTTACTAGGGAATGGAGGCCCTATGTCTAAAAGGCGCAACTCAGGTATTGGAGCCCTAATGTTGGCTAAAGGAAAAATACTCAACTCAGGAATTGGAGCCCTAATGTTGGCTAAAGGGAAAAGGCTAGACTCAAGGATTGGAGCCCTAATATCGGCTAAACGCTCAACTCAGGGATTGGAGCCCTAATGTTGGCTAAAGGAAAAAACGCTCAACTCAGGGGTTGGAGCCCTAATATTGGCTAAAAGTAAAGACCTCGATCAGGGATTGGAGCACTAATATCGGCTAAACGCTCAAAATCAGGGATTGGAGCCCTAATGTTGGCTAAAAGGAAAAACGCTCAACTCAAGGGTTGGAGCCATAATGTTGGCTAAAGGAAAAATGCTAAACTCAGGGGTTGGAGCCCTAATGTCGACAAAAGGAAAAACGCTCAACTCAGGGATTGGATCCCTAATGTTGGCTAAAGGAAAAAACGCACAACTCAGGGGTTGGAGCCCTAATGTTGGCTAAAGGTAAAGAGCTCAACTCAGGGATTTGAGCCCTAATGTCGGTTAAACGCTCAACTCAGGGTTTGGAGCCCTAATGTTTTCCGCTCAACTCAGGGGTTGGAGCCCTAATGTTGGCTAAAGGAAAAACTCTCAACTCAGGGATTAGAGCCCTAATGTTGTCTCAAAGGAAAACACTCAACTCAGGGGTTGGAGCCCTAATGTTGGCTAAAGGAAAAAAGCTCAACTCAGGGGTTGGAGCCCTAATGTTGGCTAAAGGGAAACGCTCAACTCAGGGGTTGGAGCTCTACTGTTGGCTAAAGGTAAAACGCTCAACTCAGGGATTGAAGCCCTAATGTTGGCTAAAAGGAAAATGCTCAACTCAGGGGTTGGAGCCCTAATGTTGGCTAAAGGAAAAACGGTAAACTCAGGGATTGGAGCCCTAATGTTGGCTAAAGGAAAAACTCTCAACTCAGGGATTAGAGCCCTAATGTTGTCTAAGAGGAAAACGCTCAACTCAGGGGTTGGAGCCCTAATGTTAGCTAAAAGGAAAATGCTCAACTCAGGGGTTGGAGCCCTAATGTTAGCTAAAAGGAAAACGCTCAACTCAGGGGTTGGAGCCCTAATGTTGGCTAAAGGAAAAACACTCAACTCAGGGGTTGGGCCCTAATGTTGGCTAAAAGGAAAAAATGCTCAACTCAGGGGTTGGAGCCCTAATGTTGGCTAAAGGTAAAGAGCTCAACTGAGGGATTTGAGCCCTAATGTCGGCTAAACGCTCAACTCAGGGTTTGGAGCCCTAATGTTGGCTAAAGGAAAAATGCTAAACTCAGGGATTGGAGCCCTAATGTTGGCTAAAGGAAAAACTCTCAACTCAGGGATTAGAGCCCTAATGTTGTCTAAAAGGAAAACGCTCAACTCAGGGGTTGGAGCCCTAATGTTAGCTAAAAGGAAAACGCTCAAGTCAGGGGTTGGAGCCCTAATGTTGGCTAAAAAGAAAACGCTCAACTCAGGGGTTGGAGCCCTAATGTTGGCTAAAGGAAAAACACTCAACTCAGGGGTTGGGCCCTAATGTTGGCTAAAAGGAAAAACGCTCAACTCAGGGTTTGGAGCCCTAATGTTGGCTAAAGGAAAATGCTCAACTCGAGGATTGGAGCCCTAATGTTGGCTAAAAGGAAAACGCTCAACTCAGGGGTTGGAGCCCTAATGTTGGCTAAGGGAAAAACGCTCAACTCAGGGGTTGGAGCCCTAATGTTGGCTAAAGGTAAAGAGCTCGACTCAGGGATCGGAGCCCTAATGTTGGCTAAGGGAACAAATGCTCAACTCAGGGGTTGGAGCCCTAATGTTGGCTAAAAAACGCTCAACTCAGGGGTTGGATCCCTAATGTTGTCTAAAGGGAAAACGCTCAACTCAGGGGTTAGAGCCCTAATGTTGGCTAAAGGAAAAACGCTCAACTCAGGGGTTGGAGCCCTAATGTTGGCTAAAGGGTAGAGCTCGACTCAGGGATTGGAGCCCTAATGTCGTCTAACAAAGTACAAGGTTAATGTTGGGAATTCTAAACTATCCTTTTTTAGGGATTTTCTTCTTTTGTTATGTCTTTTTTTTTCTTTTTTGATAACACGTAGGAAAGAACTTGGAGGAAGCAACTTTCAGGATTTCAAAATCACTTGCCCATGTGGGGCTCGGCCTTTTCACTTTACTTTACTCTTAGAACCTTTGTCCTTCATTTTCTTTCCTCTTCAAAAGCTTTTTCTTCGAAAGCATCCATAATCATGGCCATTCGGGATTGGCTTAACGCACCTGCTGAGGCTGGGTACTTTTCTTTGGCTTTTGCTAGGCGAAGCCCTGTAAAACTAGTCCTGCCACATTTTCTTTGTAATAGTCCCGGAATCAAAGTTAAACCGAAAGGGATTCAAAGAAAAGTAAACAAAGGCAAGAAGATGAATTTAACGAGAAGCATACCTTTCGGGGAAAAAGAAGGACTTATCTGGGGAGTGCATGCCGGCTTCAAATAGACATGACATGGTTCTTGGACTGGATGCCCGACCCACACAAACTTTCCAACATTCTCGTAAACTCATTGATCCGTACTTCAAAACCAGGGAACCTTTCCAGGACTCTTTTAATAATGAGATGTCTTCTTTTCGGCCGATGACACCCTTTGCGGGTTTTTGCCAATCGACCTCTCTCATTTCTCTTCTCACCATCCGCGGATAGCGCTCTTTACGAGTTTTCACTAAGAGGACTCTCTCATTTTTAATTTCTCTACTCACCGTCGCCTTGTGGTGACCGTAGGTTTTCACCGATAGGACTCTCTCATTTTATTTCTCTCAATTTGAATTGCATCATATCCCAACAATGACGTTTTTCATTTCCCACGCCTTTACTAATTGATCGGAAGGACTTGGACAAGGTCTTTGGATAAAAAGAGTTTTGGATAGAATTACAACTTTAGAACCATTTTGATGGGCTCATGGCCGAACCACTATATCATCTGCCCAAGTTTCACTTTTTAAGAGAATTGGGATTTTTGTTTTGGTGTGACTGAACCCCAGAGAGAGGCTTCCTACGTATCCTTTCAGAATCAAGTCAGACGTAGTTCAGGAAAAACATTTGTTTTGTTGTTTTTGTTTTGTTTTTCTTTCTTTTCTTTTCTTTTTTTTTTCATTTTGTTTTCTTTTTTCTTTCTTCTTCTTTTATTTTCTTTTCCTTTTTCTTCCTTTTTTTTGATAGTATTTTCGGGTTCCAAAAAGGGTAATCAAAGAAGAGTAACCGACTCAAATGGGTTTGCAAAGGGTTGATAGTGTTTCGATAGCGGGAAGGAAAGCCTTCGTCATCTCAATTTCACAAAAGCCATCACCGCAGCAAGCCTAGACATAGTACCTTTTTACCGCGTCTGCATTGACTGCTGCTTCGGGATCATTTTCTTCAATGTCTCCCAAATACAATGCTCCTCTCGACAATATTTTTCGGATGATTTATGGACCCTTCCAATTAGGAGAAAATTTTCCTTTTGCTTCTTGATGATGAGGAAGAATGCATCTCAAAACGAGTCGTCCCACTTCAAAGTTCTTGGGACGCACTTTCTTGTTATAAGTGCAGGCCATTCTTTGTTGGTACAACTGCCCGTGACAAACCGCAGCCATCCGTTTTTCATCAATTAAAGACAATTGTTCCAGTCGAGTCTTTACCCATTCACTATCCTCATTCTCTGCTTCAACGGATATCCTAAGCAAAGGGATTTCTACCTCTGCGGGTATAACAGCCTCAGTTCCATAAAACAACAGGTATGGGGTTGCTCCTACCGAAGTACGCACCGTGGTGCGATATAGCCAGCTTTTCATGCCATTGTATGGAGCTCTGAATCATCTTTCTCAAAATCTTCTTGATGTTCTTGTTAGCTGCTTCAACAGCACCATTGGCTTTGGGCCGATAGGGAGTAGAGTTTGTATGCATTATTTTGAATTATTCGCATACTTCTTCCATCAAACGACTATTCAGGTTTGCAGCATTATCTGTGATAATAGTTGTAGGAATGCCAAAACGGCAGATAAAATTAGAGTGCACAAAGTCTACCACAACTTTCTTGGTGACTGATTTAAGAGTGATGGCTTCAACCCACTTCGTGAAGTAGTCAATGGCAACCAATATGAATCTATGTCCATTTGAGGCCTTTGGCTCGATCGGCCCAATGACATCCATGCCCCAAGCAACGAATGGCCAAGGTGCTGACATGGGATGTAGTTCTGTTGGAGGCACATGAATCAAATCATCGTGCACCTGACACTGATGGAATTTTCGGACAAAACTGAAGCAGTCCTTTTCCATGGTTATCCAGTAATACCCTGCTTGAAGGATTTTCTTTGCCAAAACATACCCATTCATGTGAGGTCCGCACACTCCCGCGTGCAGTTCATGCATAATTCTTCCAGCTTCCTCAATATCAACACATCTTAACAGGTTGAGATCCGGGGTCCTTTTGTACAAGACATTGCCACTTAAGAAGAAACCACCTGCATGCTACCTAATGGTTCTATTTTGATCTCCAGTGGCTTGCTCGGGGTATTCTTGTGTCTTTAGAAACCTTTTGATTTAATGATACCATGGCTTAGTGATTGGCCTCAACTGTGTTACAATAACCTTGCCTTTCCTTGATTTGGATCTCCAGGGGATCAATATGGGCATTGCCTAGATAGGGTAGCATCGAAGCCAGAGTGGCGAGTGCATCAGCTAATTCATTGTGACACCGAGGGATGTACCTGAATTCTATCGACTTGAATCGCTTGCTGAGATCCTCCACATGTTGCCGATAAGGAATAAGCTTGACATCTCGGGTCTCCCACTCTCCCTGGGCTTGCCGGATAATCAAATCGGAATCCCCCATAATCAATAAATCTTCAACGTCTTGCTTAATCGCTATGTTCATACCCATGATGCAGGCTTCATATTCAGCAGTATTGTTTGTGTAGAAAAATCGCAGCCTGGCTGTGGCCGAGTAATGCTTACCAGTGGGAGAGATTAAGATTGCCCCAATTCCCACACCTTAAGCGTTTATTGCTCCATAAAAGAACATTTTCCAAGCATGAGTGTCTTCAGAGATTGCTTCTATTGAATTTACCTCTTCATCTGGGAAGTAAGTGCTCAACGGTTGGTATTCCTTGTCAATCGGATTTTTAGCCAAATGATCTGCCAACGCCTGGGCTTTCATCGTCGTGCGAGTGACATAGACTATGTCAAACTCAGTGAGAAAAATCTATCACTTTGGTAATCTTCCTGTGGGCATCGGTTTCTGGAATATGTATTTGAAAGTATCCAACCTAGTTATGAGGTAAGTAGTATGAACTTGAAGATAATGTCTCAGCTTCTGAGCAACCCAGGTCAAAGCACAACAAGCTCTCTCTAACAAAGTATACTTAGCTTCATAACTGGTGAACTTCTTGCTCAACTAGTAGATTGCATGTTCTTTCTTCCCAGTTACATCGTGTTGTCCGAGGACACAACCAAAAGAATTTTCCAAGACCGTCAAATATAAGAAAAGAGGTCTCCCTAGCTCCAGTGGAACCAAGACTGGTGGGTTTGATAAATATTCTTTGATCTTGTCGAAGGCTTCTTGAAATTCATCCGTCCACTTGACTGCTACATCTTTCTTCAATAACTTGAATATGGGCTCACATGTGGAAGTCAATTGAGCAATGAACCGGCTGATATAGTTTAATCTACCCAACAAGCTCATCACATCCTTCTTAGTTTGGAGGAGGCAAATCCCGAATAGACTTTATCTTTGTTGGGTCTAACTCGATACCTCTCCTACTGACTATGAAGACCAGAAGATTGCCCGACGGGACTCCGAATGCACACTTAGCCGGATTCAGCTTCAGATCATACTTGCACAACCGCTCAAAGAATTTTCTCAAATCTCGAACGTGATCATCCTGAGTTCTGGACTTGATGATTATGTCATCCACATACACTTCTATCTCCTGATGCATCATATAATGGAAAATGGTCGTCATGGCCCTTATATAGGCTGCTCTAGCATTCTTCAGACCAAATGGCATAACCCGATAACAGTATGTTCCCCAGGGTGTGGTGAAGGCAGTTTTCTCTGCGCCTTCTTCATCCATCAACACCTGGTGATATCCTGCGTAGCAATCCACGAAGGATTGTATCTCATGCTTGGCACTGTTATCAACAAGGATGTGGATGTTGGGCAAAGAGAAATTGTCCTTGGGACTTTCCCTATTCAAATCTCTATAATCTACACACACCCGGATTTTCCTATCTTTCTTTGGAACTGGGACTACATTAGCTAACCATGTAGTGTACCGAACCACTCGGATTACCCCTATTTTCAATTGTTTCATGATTTCTTCTTTGATCTTATCACTGATATCAGTTTTAAACTTTCTTTGCTTTTGCTGGACCGGAGGGCAATCGGGGTAAGTTGGCAATTTATGAACCACTAGATCAACACTCAGCCCTGGCATGTCGTCATACGACCATGCAAACACATCTTTAAACTTAAACAGGAGTTGAATTATTGCATCTCGAGTTTTCTCATCTGTGTGAATGCTTATTTTGGTTTCCCGAATTTCTTCAGAAGTTCCCAAGTTAACTGGCTCAGTATCATTCAAGTTTGGCTTAGGTTTATTCTCAAATTGTTCCAATTCTCGATTTATTTCTCTAAAAGCCTCTTCTTCATCATATTCCGGTTCTTGGTTTATTATTTCACAATTAGATAGTGTGTTTGGATTTGGGCATGAAGTCTGCAAGCATGTCATATTAGTTAAAGCCGCATTATTAAAATTGAAAAGAAGAAATAAAAGAGGAAAATAACGAAAATTAGAAAGAATAAAGAGAATGACTAAGCGATGAAATATTGATTTCATTTCTTGGAATTGGGAAGATAACAGGGTTTACATTGAGAAATTTAAAGACAAGAAACTAAAAGCAACATCCGAGTTACACCCTGAAATAACTCGGGATGCAGAAAAAGTAGCAGGACAGGTCTATCGGGACTCCCGCTTGATCGGAAATGGCGTAGCCTTCCACTTTTGAAGCTTGGCGCTTGGTCCTATGTATAACACCTCAGCGGTGCTAGTGCCCTCTCCCGGCTGAACCATGTGGGTTTCGTAGAGTACTTTCCTCATTGCCCCACATATTTCCTCAATTTCTTCAGTCGTGAAAACCTCATCATCTTCCTCTTAACTGTACGTCGGCTTGACAAAGGTTTCATACAAATGTGGCAATGGCTATGGCAAGACCCATCCCTCCTTCTTTCTCTCGTCTACCCATTTTATATCATCTGGGGTAGGGTGGAAACTTATCCCAAAGAACTTTTCGATTGTAGGCAGAGTCACTAGCTCGGATATTTCTTGCAGAGCTTTTCCAAGGCCTTTCCCTGGCTTGAAACCATGTCTGATCATTTCCTTGGCCACCATAATCGAGGCATTGGATAGAAAGGGTTGAGGGCAAGGATTTCTTTCTTCATGCTGATCCACCTCCACAACTTTGAATGATTGGTAGACTATATGATCGCTACCCTCCCTCGCTTCTAGGCATGGGATAGATGGGTCCTGATAGATTGATTGTTCATCTTCTCCATGAACCACAATTTCCTGATCTTCATATTCAAATTTCACCATTTGGTGGAGGGTAGAAGGTACAGTTCCTGCGGCATGGATCCAAGGCCTTCCAAGAAGGAAATTATAGGACGTATCCATGTCCAGCACTTGGAAAGTCACCTCAAAGTCCACCGGGCTGATAGTCAAGATTAGGTCAATTTCTCCAATGGTATCTCTTTTAATGTCGTCAAAGGCTCTCACACAGACATTGTTGGGACGAATCCTTCCAGTCCCGATTTCCATACGTTGTAGTATGGAGAGTGGGAGAATGTCTACCCCCGATCCTCCGTCTACCATGACTCGCTTTACATAATATACCTCACATTTGACGGTTAAGTGCAAGGCTTTGTTGTGAGCAGCTCCTTCTGGAGGCAAGTCATTTTTGCTAAATGAAATCTGATTGATAGCAAAGAACTTTTCCGCCATCCTTTCTAGTTATTCCACTGAGGTTTCAACTGGCATGTTTGCCTCATTCAGAGTTTTCATTAAAACCTTTTGATGCTCAGGGGATTTCATCAGTAACGATAGAAAGGACACTTGTTCGAGACACTTTCGCAATTGATCGACCACCTCATAGTTGGCCATTTTCATCTTCTAAAAGAAAGCTTCTGCTTCCTCAGCACTCACTTGTTTCTTAGGCGGGAAACACCTTCTGGTGGCATTGTTTACCTCTTCTATGCTCGAGTATTTTTCAACATGGGGATTTTCTGGAAGCTCTCCCAAGATCTCTTTTCCTTTATACGTAACCATCGTCTGATGATAATTCCACAGCACTGCAGCAGGGTTCGTCATAGGCTTTTGTGGTACGCGTCCAATAACCACTGGCTCACTCAGCCGAGGTGGTTTAATTATCCCCCGCACCACATAGGCTTGCTTGGGTACGTACACTTGTGTTCCCTTTTTCAATTCCAATTTCTTTGGAGGGCTCACAATCAGCTGCTTTTCTTGGCGACCTTGTAGGACATACAGAATTCCATTTTTGGGAGGTATCGCATATGTGCTTGTTTCAGCTTTCTTTTTTGGTTCTGTCTTGGTGACTTTGTTCTTCTTCTCCCTTTTATCTTGTTTCGGGGCAACCTTTGGCTTTCTTTCTGCATCAGCAATAGCAATGATGGCTTTTAATGCTGGATTAAATTCTCTATCTTCACAGATCATCCCGATCACTAGCCCGTAGTTGTGGGCTGGCAATGGATTTTTAGTCACATTTGGGACCTTCTCATCCCTCAGCACTATCTTTCCCTGCTCTATTAAGTGCTCCACCGCTCGTTTTAGAGTCCAACATTCATTTGTATCATGGCCTTCTGCCCCTGAATGATAAGCACACCTGACACCGACTCTAAAGGCAAGCGATGCTGGGTTGCCTTGTTTGGGGGACTGGCTGCAGTAGACCCATTTGGACCAGTTTTGGGAATAGATTAGAGTAAGATTCACCAATTGGGGTAAAATTTTGTCTCCTGGGTGGCTCCCGGGGAGGAAAGTTATTCTGTGGAGGACGAGGATTATAGTGGTTCTGGTGGGGAGGCTGATTTCTTGGGAATGGAGCTTGATTTATATTGGCTTGTGGCTGCGGCTGGGCAAAGGGTTGCGCATTCATAACCGCATAAGGTTGAGGAAAATAAGCCATATTATGGTGAGGGTAGTAATGTTGAGGGTTTCTTTCGGAAAACATAGGTCTGGGAGCGCGGTGTCTTCTTGCCCCTGATGCTGCCATAGACGTTTCTTCTTTCTTCTTACCCTTAGCCATTCCTCCTGACCCCCCTTGAATGGCTTGGGAGGTTGCTCTAATGGTTGA
This sequence comes from Nicotiana glauca, assembly GCA_026770625.1. NCBI lineage: Eukaryota > Viridiplantae > Streptophyta > Magnoliopsida > Solanales > Solanaceae > Nicotiana > Nicotiana glauca. The sequence goes on along the minus strand of MU719092.1, from coordinate 37,940 downwards.
ATGGATCAAGATTCTGCCCATTTTCAGACCATTCTCCACCATCTCACCGATCATTATTTCCTCTGCAAAAGGTTTGCCCATAGCTGACATCATGTTCTGGAAGTAATCAGTTTCCTAGGCCTGAAGAAATACAGTGACCATATCCACTTCATCCATTGGAGGTTTTACCCTCGATGCTTGCTCGTGCCACTTAATCGCATATTCCCAAAAACTTTCTGAGGACTTCTTCTTCAGATTCTCCAAGGAGTTCCAGTCTGGCGCAATGTCTATGTTATACTGAAACTGTCGAAAAAAATCCCTGGCAAGATCGTCGCAAATGTGCCATCGAGATATGTCCTGATCCATATACCATTCTGAGTCTATGCCTACCAAGCTTTCTCCGAAGTAAGCCATTAACAACTCCTCTTTTCCGTCGGCCCCACGCAATTGGTTGCAATACTTCTTAAGGTGAGCAATAGGGTCTCCATGCCCATCATATTTCTCAAAATTCGGCGTTTTGAATCCCATGGGCAGGTGCACGTGAAGGAACATGCACAGATCAGGATAGGCAACACTTTTCTGCCCGCTTAAACCTTGCATATTTTTTAAGCTCTGCTCTAAGCTCCTCGTCCTTTTTTCCATCTCATGCTGTTCAGGAGCTTTAGGAGTTTTATCCTATCCAGGTGTGAACCCGAACGGGGGTGACTAAGAGTAAGTGTATGTGGGATATTGATGAGGATCCGCTTGAAAAATAGGGTTTTGGAAAGTGAAGGCCGAGGGATCAAAAGTGGGCCCGGGCAGTGAAGGCTGTGTTGTGGCAGAGCATGGTGGAGCGGTAAAGATATTAGGAGCTACTCCTGATGTGAATACCTGGGGGCGTACCTCAGAAAGTGTTCCTACAAAGTGAGCAAACATGGTAGGTTGTCCCGGTGGGGTATTCGGATGACTGATGGGGATGTTAGAAGTACCCCCGGATCTAGGGAACAATTAAGGAAAGCTAGGGATAGCACTCGGAGGCTCCCTTCCATTGGTCCATGTATCCCACATCTCCATAACTCGGAGACGTAATATCCGGTTTTCTTCAGCTGTGGCAGACTCGGAGGCCGGGATCCCCGAGATGGGGATGTCTTCGGTGATGATAACTGGTGGCGAAGTCATTTCAGATGACATTTCTGTACTCCCTTTTGATCTGGTAAAATACTTATCCGATGCCAGTTTACCAAAAACAAACCACCGTTTCTATAAACCTAAGCTGGAGATTGACGGCAACAAACGGTTAGTTTGAGACAAGTAACAGATAGGTAATCACACATTGGGGTGTGAAGCACCTATACAGTTAAATGGGTGTCTACATATTTGCAACGGTTTCATGTGTCATCCCGGCTTTCCTTTCCAACGTCTTTTCTTTTGATTTCTTTTCCTTGCCGTTTCTTTGCTTTTCTGGTTTTTCTCTCATTTTCTCATTTTTCTTTCCTCTCCATTCTTCTTTTGTTTCATTCTTGCCTTTGCTTTTTGTCATGGTTTTCTTATTTTTCTCTTTTTGTGTTTCTTTCCACTCTTGTTTTTCCTTTTATTTTCTTCCCTCCCCTTTTTTTAGGGTTACGGTCGAATCTTATGGAGATTGCCTAGGTATCATGACCCCGCATGAATCAGACCAAGCGTAGTTCTGGCAATAAGGAAATAATTTTTGGGATTTTTTTCAATTTTTCATTAATAAAAATTTTGATTACAAAGATACTAAACTATTTGTTTTTCTTAAAAGGGAAACTACAAAACAGACTCAAAATAACAAAAAAACAGACTCGATAACTAAGAATACATTAAAGCTTCAAATCCTGGGGCCCGCGGGGCATCATTCGGCATCGCCGCAGGCCTATGCGCGAGACCCCCTTGTAGCTGCTCCAAATCATTCATAACTTGATAAACAAAAATTATCACCGTAGCAAAGAAGGTAGTGCGATTCATTCTTTCGCCTGCTTGACATTTCATGACGATATAATCCGTGATGGCTCTAATTCTTTCTCTAATCCGGCCCTTTTCCTGAAGTAGTCGGCTTATTTGTCGGTTGCGGGCCTCTAGCACCTGGGAGTCGTGGAAGTGATGGTCTTGCAACAGCTTCAGTTCTTTCTCCATCTCATCCATTAGCCTATAGCAATGTTCCCTCTCAGCCTGGAATTCTTTGGCCCGCTAGGCTGCCTCGTCCTCAAGGGTATTCACTTTTCGCCTCAGATTAGTAATGGTTCCCTCATAATTTCTTTTCATCTGTTGCACAAATTGATCCCTTTCCTTTGTCATCTTTGCCTATTATGCCCGGATTTTTGCTATATTCTTCTCAGATTTTTCTAAGTCTTCCTGGCACTCTAAGACTTGCTTTTTTAGTCCGCTTATCAACCTTTCATCGACCCAACTTCTTTCTTGGTTGGTGGAAGCTATTTTCATTTGTCAGATCTAAGCCTTAAGAGCCTCATTTTCTTGGGTCAGTTTCTTCTTGTCACCTTCATCGGCTGCGGCTTGCAAGTTGTTTTCAAACTGAAGATCCCGAACCTGCTTTTCCAATGCTCCTATTCGGGCCCTATGTTCATTCTCTTTGGATAACCAATCCCAGTGCACCTGGGCCCCATCAGTAAATTGTTGGACATGTGGCCTCTTCGTGGGTCTCTCAGGAATTTGGAATCTTTTGCCAAACAAAATCAAATATTTAGGGTCCACTTCGCCTCTAGCCCGATCCCGCACTATGGTCTTAGGCTCAAGAAACCTACATTCATTCTATATTTGGCGGATTTTTCCTTCTGGAAATGCAGCCTTTGGGCCTAGTTCGATGACTTTCTTACTCAGATCTTCATCACCGTGGACGGTTTGAAATCTTCCCAATTGGCGCAAAACCCTGTAAGGAGCATATGGTTGGATGCTCCAAATGCCCATCAAGAGAATATAGGGTACTTCAACTGATGTGTATACTGCCTCAGTAATGGGAAGCCATCCGAAAGACCACTCAATTTTGTCAGCGGTCAAAGATCTCAAACATGATAGCCAAGCCTCGGTACCTTTAGGGAATTCAATACCTGTTACCCGGGTTTTAAATTCTTCAATACAGCTCAACCCAGTCAAACCATAGTTCATGTACCCGGTACGGTGACATAGGTGCTCTTGTATCCATAGCTGTAGCAGCAAATTACAACCCTAAAAGAATTTTTCCCCTTCTCGGCATTTGGTCAAAGCTCGATATATTTCAGACACGATCAGAGGAACCACCGTGCTGTTAGTTTTCTTTATGGCCATATTTAGAATTCCTACGAGGCTGATATCTATATGACCATCTTTTCGGGGACATATTACAACTCCCAAGAAAGCTACCATGAAAGCTAATTCCCGTTGTGCCTCCCACTTATCTTTATTTCCAGCGTATGTTAAACCAGTTTTGGGCTCCTCAAAACCTCGCGGGTTACCATATTGGTGGTACAAGAAGTGGAGTGTGCGATACCCTTCTAATAGATTCTTATCCTGAACATCCCGGCTGATACTCAATAAGTCTAGAAATCTGTGGAGGGTTACTGGTCTGGGTGCCAATGGATATTGACTCCTGAGGTTTCCGTTAAGGCCTGCATATCGTGCAACCTCCTCTAATGTCGGTATAAGATAGAAGTTTGAGAACCGAAATACATTGCAAGTTGGGTCTCAAAAAGGTATCAATGCTTCAATAATATCCGGCCTTGGCTTAATGTTCAATAATCCGACAAGGCCACCCAGAATCTTTTCCACCGTTTCTCTGCTACCCTTTCCTAGGTCATTCCACCACATGTGGAGCTTCAAAGGGATCTCACTCAGAACTGAGAAGGATTCAATGTCAATTGTACTCATTCTGCACATTTATTTAAAGGGATTTAAGGCTTTATTTTAACCCAAAAGAAAAAGTGGCTATTTTTCAAAAAAACTTATTTAACAAAAACCAAGACATGGTTTTGCGAATACGGCCTTTCAGCACTCCGGGGAAGAAGATCTCAAGGTTGTGCCCGCTAACCGTGAAAACTGGCTCAGGGTGGCTGTTCTTGCAAAAACAGCCTTCCGGCGCCCTTTGGGGACATTCGGCTTATTTTAAAATAAGAATGGCCTCACGCGACTTATTTATGACAAAAATTAAAATTTTGACATTTTTTGGGCATTTATTGCAAAAAAGGAAGTTGGACCCGATGAGGGTTGCCTACGTATCTCACATCCAGTGAGAATCAAGCTGGCGTAGTTCGGGCAGATTTGTCAAAACCAAAAATATTTTGAAGACAAAAAATCTTTTTTTTTTTTTTTTTCAAAAATCCGGCAGAGTTTCAGTACTATTTGGATATTGGTTTTTTCAAAATAAGTGGTTACCCTCACTTAACCCTAACACTGCTATTTTCTTTCAACTCTCTCCCATTATTTACAAGCCGATCAACATGCAAAGCCGAGCAAATAAATGTACAAGTAGCACGTAAGATGCATCAGGATGGTCTTTTCATTTCAGGTCACCTGTCCTAGACGGACCCAACCCCTGTGTTGAGTCCCCTAAGTCAAATGCACGTGATGAAAACAAACATTCCTACTAGGGATACGCCATGAGGCTTTGTTATACTAGGTTTAAGCCCTGGGTTTATTGTTCTAGACCTGGCTTACCCGAGCGGACAACTCGAGCCGAGGGGGGTAGCGTACCGGGGATACAGAAGCTCCGCCGGCTTAACAACTTATCCGAACCTCGTTCTAAATGGGATATGACTCTAAACAGAAGAGAAGTCATACAAAGTGCACCCTTCTCCATGTTGTAGAAGACTCGGAGAGAGGAAGGGTTTCACAGCAGTTTATATATACAGTTCACAAAATATCAAAGCGGTAAAGCATTTAGCACATATAGCATGGAACATGTAGGAAAATCAGATAAAGCCAAATATAACAGTCATTCTAATCTCGAATTCTTGAACCCTGAACCGAAGTTCTGGGGTTTCCACAGCGGAGTCCCAGAGCTGTCACACCTCCTTTTTTACACACCACCCCAGATGATAGTGTATAAGGGAGTTTTTTCCACTTTAAGTGACATTATTCAAAATGGGATTATTTATTTATTTCAGAATCGCCACTTGGGATAGGTTTGGCTTTTGGTGTCCCAAGTCACCGGTTTATCTTGAATCCCAAATCGAGGAAATTTCGACTTCCCGAATGGAGTCTGCGAACCAGAAACTCTGAATAAGGAATTCTATTGACCCGGGGGAAGGTGTTAGACACCCCCGGATCCCATGGTTCCAGCATGGTCGCTTAAACTATTATAAATGGATTAAAAGCTAATTTTAATACATATTTATCCTATAGTGCAATTTTCAAATTACTTACCGCTTTTAATTAATTTTAAGGAAATTGAACGTCGTTTAAAATATATTTTTGGATCACGTCACATGAAATGCACCCAGATCCGCGACACATTTTATTCAACATTTTGGGATTTGGATTTGGGTCACATGAAATGCACACCCGAGTTTAAGAAGGTAAATTTATTAAAGAACGCACCTAAAGTGACTAACGCGTTATTAACTTTACGGGAGGACATGAAAATTCGCTAAGTGGCACGCCCCGATTTTTAAGTATTTTAATGTGAGTATTTAAAGAGGGCCACACAATTCATGAATTTTGTTTGGCGCGGCACACCTTAATTTATTTTAAAGGCCATCCTAAAATGAACTATTATTCTCTATTACAGATTGTCTCTAAAAGGCCTAATTGATTAATATTGTTAATTAATTATTATTTAAGGCATTAAAGGTTTGGGCCTCAAGATCAAGTCCAAATTTAAACAAAGGGACTTCCGTTACTAAAAATCCCCTTAGTTCGAATTTGCTACCTAACTTGAAGGCCCAAAGCTTGTATTACAATTTAAATAAATAGCCTTACTTAAGGCCTCTAGCCTACTGGTCTTCGAAATTAGCCCAAAACAAAATAAAAAAGAAACATCAGCTCAGCCTTATGCAGGGCTATCTAATACTGGGCCTAAGGATCGGCCCAAGTGGGAAATTCTCCTAATGGTCCATAGTGCTGCCAAACGCCTTAATTCAAAGGCTAAGCATCTTGGGCTTGTAATTATGCAACTGGACCCCCATACTTATTTAACAAGAGGCTGCCGTGCTGGGCTCGTGAATGAGCCCAAGCCTGATGTAGGTTCTATTTGGGTATTGAAATACTGATTTTGGTCATAACTGGACTGGAACAAATTTAATTGTTTGAAATTAAAAACTCACGTATATTTCAACTTGTTTGCATACTGATAATTCCGAAATTTTGACAGCCATCTAGCCTTAGTTAATACTCTTCAAAACAAAATCAGCCATGGTCTGGAAAACTAGAAGTAATTACTGGTATTCATTTCTGATTTTAACAAACAACATGATAAGCACATTAAAGTAATCAGTCCCTATAGTTATAGGTGACAAATACACATGCTGCTTTCATATTCAAATCATGATAATATGTTCTAATACTTTTAATAAGACTAAACTAACATTAAGCCACTATCATATTCTAAGCTTAAGTTTCAAATATGATAATAAAACTAAAACTAATTAAGTCTAACATTTTTCAACAAGATAGCCATATAATTCTATGAAAATCCAGCAGTCCAATACAGTCCATATAGTCCTATTAATATAGATCAGGCGATTGTCCGAATAACACTATTAAGCTAAGTATCTAAGCTAAACAACAACAGTAGAAAATCCATGTGAAAACAAGCAATTCTTCATCATTTAACTTCAAAATGTGTTCATACATGTTGATCTAATCTTCAACATCACTTGAGTCTAAGAATGTACCTCGAAATTAGAATAGAAGTAAAGAAATGGAAGGTCAGCTAAGCAGCAATGGACAGCTGCAATAACTTCAGAAGAAAACAGCAATTTCAAGTCCAAAAACCCGGGAAAATCAGGACTAAATGCAATAGACTTCCATATTAAGCTTCATTCAACCAAAACCCAGTTGAATTTTGAAAACCTAGCTTGATGAACCAATACAATTGCCTATAAACAGATCTGGGCCTTTTTTTTGAATTTTTCAGTAATTATTTTTGCATTAGTTTGAAACTTGAATTTGAATTTTGGATTTACCTAAGCTCTAGAATTTGAATTTTTGAATTTTTTCAAATTTAAAAACTTTCGAAACCTTCTCAGATTTTTTTCCTCTCGAAAACCTTCTATTGCAAGGCAAGGTATTGCCCTTTTTGCATTAGTTTGAAACTTGAATTTGAATTTTAGATTTACCTAAGCTCTAGAATTTGAATTTTTGAATTTTTTCAGATTTCAAAACTTTCTAAACCTTCTCAGATTTTTTCCCTCTCGAAAACCTTCTATTACAAGGCAAGGTATTGCCCTTTTATAGACAAAGTCTAGGGCAACCTTCAAATTTTCATTTACACCCTAGGTCCCTTTTTGAATTTTCATTTTTAGCTAATTAGTCCTTTAGTTATTGGCTTGTTCCCCAAGTTAGATTACTAAGTTTCTGAAATTCTAATTGGAATCCCATCTAGAAAGTTCTAGGGGTTTTCAATTTTGTTGCTTAGAGATTACCTTAACTAATATACCCAAAATACCCCCATCACCCCTGAAAATTTCCCTACCACACAAGCCCGGGTCGATAAGCCCAAATTAACTCCTGCTTGGGCTTTTGATTCTCAGAAGCCAATTAAAGATGGACAGAGACCCCAAATTAAAATTGACCCAATAATCAAAAGAAAAGATCCAAAACCCCCAAAAGATGCAATCAACAGAAAAAGGATAAAATGGACTAATTAATATGCAATCAACTAAATTGTAGGCCTAATTAAACAAGTGACTTAAATAGAAAAACAAACAAAAGAGAGACAGTGGATTATGAGGTCTGAAAATCAAGTTCTCACAAAGAAGAAGAAACTAAAAATGGATGAAGAATAAGGTGAACTAAACGGGTTTTAACGTGACTTTAAACAATAGACTAAAGAAGAAACTAGGAGGATAATGGAACAATCAAAGAAGAAATATACAGGAGCGGAGGGGAACTTACCATATCAGAGCTTAAGACCTTATAGGAGACCCGGCTGATATCAATATTTCGTCGACACTAATTTTGTCAAATCCCATCTTCGAAACTGTAACACCCGACCTAGTGGAGCCTGACTTGGAAGGTCTGACTCAGATTCGAGCCTTGATATGTTCTGATGAAATTTGAAGGAAAAAAGGACGCAGGCTAGGAAAGAAAAAGGTCAAAGAAACTCTGGGGTATCATTTTGGTGGGTTTTGGGGTTAGCGCCGCCACCGGAGAAAGTGGGTGGCGTCAGGGTTTGGGACCTATGATCTGGAATTGGTGGAGTTCTGGATGGATTTGAGATATAAGGAATGGATGTTTGTGAAGAGGGGGTTGGGGAGAGTATCTGGTGCGATTTTGGCAAGGTTTGGAGATTAAACGACGCTGCATGGCGATTTTCGGTGGCGGCGGCGGTGGTGAGAGATGAGAGTGAAGAAGATGACCTAACATTGGGGTACTAGGTTAATGTTATAAAATTCAGCCATTTTTAATTGAATGGGGGAAGTATTTGACACCCTTGGATGAGAAAAAATGGAGGGCCAAGATTGAATTGTCACCTATTAACGCAAAACGACGTAGTATTCTCCTTATACTACGTCGTTTCAGGAGTCTCAGAGGCATGGGGTTTGGACCGGCATCTGGGCTGGATTTTGGGCTTAGTTTGGGCGGGGTTCATTTGGGCTGCTAATCAATTCAGAAACCGGCCCAAAATATGGGTCCTTATTAAGACCTTTTAATTTCTTTTAATTTTCTTTTCTTCTTTCCATTTTTTTTTTATTTTTGTTAAGTACAAAGTTAAAATGAACAAAGACCTGATTTTAAGTTTTAGAATTAAACTAATTAAGTTCCAAAATTAACTAAACCCTAATTTAAAGAAAATTAAGGGAAAAAATCAAAAATTAAAAGTAAAATGCAAAGAGGACTATTTTTTGCTATTTTCTTCCATTTCTTGTAATGTTAATTAACTAGTGGAACTAAAAATATAAAATTGGGTCCCAAATGCAAGTATGCTATTTTTTGTATTTTTTAATAATTATATCAATTAAAAATGCACACAAAAATACAAACAAACACAAAATCATGCAATTAATTCCCTAAAATTCAAATAATAAAAAGGAAAATCCTAATTTTATGAAATCTATAGGAATAATTCAAGCGAGGCAAAAATCACGTGTTCACAGCTATAACCAAACTTATTACAACACCTAACTACCTCAGCTATAACCAAACTTGTTACAACACCTAACTACCTCAGCTATCCACAAACGTGTTACAACACCTAACTACCTCAGCCATACCCAAACTTGTTAAAACACCTAACTACCTCAGCTATACCCAAACCTGTTCCAACATCTAACTACCTCACCTATAAACATAATCCTTACCTAACACAAAGAATCATCAACCTAAGTATCCGTAATATCAATTAAGAACACAATACAAGAGAACCACAACTCAAAATAGCCCGGCAAGGGGTCGACATAATGATCTCTTACCTTTCTTACTTTTACTTCACAACTCGAACCAATGCCCTAGAGTTTAAATTATCACTTATACTATCATAATTCGTTATACAACTGGATCTAACGCTCCTCAATGTTCATAGGTCACAATTCTTTTCACAACTTTATACAACAAATAGAAATTTTCACCAAGGCATGAATAATACAACAAAATCATGGAAATCACAATATAAGACTCACGGTCATGCTCGACACCAACGTATAGATATTCGTTACCATGCATATATGTCGTACTCAATAAGAAATAAATAGAAAATATGACACAACTCCTAATCCCTCAAGCTAAGGTTAGACCAAACACTTACCTCGAACTTCCACGGCCAACTCAATCCTCAAGCACCGCCTTTCCTGTCGAATTCGGCTCCAAATCAATTGTATCTATACATATTCGACTTAATAACATCAATAAATGCTAAACAATCCAATTCCAATACTTAATTATAGCTTTGTAATCATTCTTCCCCAAAAGTCAAAAATTGACCCCGGGCCCCCTTGGTCAAAATATAAGGTTCGAACCAAAACCCGATCACCCATTCACTGTAATGACCCGACCCGTCGTCACCTGAGTTACCGCCCCGTTCTTCCCTTTTTATGCTCCCTTATGTTTCATTATCGGTATTGGGTGCGTTAGAATTTAATTGGAGTGATTTTATTAAAAAATGAGACACTTAGTCTCTTTTAAGAAGACTTAAATTGAAAAAGTCAACCGGATGTTGAATTACGAGTTAGAGGGCTCGGAATTGAATTCCGGTGATTCAGTTAGCTCCGGGTGATGATTTAAGGCTTAGGAGCGCAATCGGAAGTAATTTTGGAGGTCCGGTAAAGAAGTTAGCCTATTTTGGCGAACTTAGTGTTTTGGCGATTTCCGGTGGATAGGTGATATTTTGATCCGAGAGTCGGAATGGAATTCTGAGAGTTTCAGTAGCTTCGTTAGGTGATTTTGGACTTGTCCGCAACATTTCAGGTCATTCAGACATTGTTTGACTGAGTTTTTGATCGAATATGTAATTCGGAAGTTTTTAAGAAATTTAGGCTTTGATTTGGTCATAATTGAGGATTTTGATGTTAACGATAGTGTTTTGATGATTGGAACAAGTTTGAATAACGTTATAGGATGTATTGGTATTTTTGGTTGAGGTCCCGGGGGCCTCGGGGTGAATTCGGGTGGTTGAACGAGAGAATTTGAAGTTGGAAGTTTGCTGGTTTTGGTTGCAGCAGGTATTTCTGCATCTGCGGAAGGGAGACCGCAGATGCGGCTTCGTAGAAGTGGAAGAATATCCGCAGGTACAAAATGGTGAGAGTCCAGCAAGTTCCGCAGAAGCGGAATTTTATTCGCTTAAGCGAGTCCGCAGAAGCGGGTAAGCGGTCGCAGAAGCAGAAGGAGGAGGCTTGGGAGGTTCCGCAGAAGCGGAACATTTTTTGCAAACGCGAGTCCGCAGAAGCGGACTATTAACTGTAGAAGCGGTCCTGGGCAAAATGAAGGAACCCACAGAAGCGGAAGTCGCATAAGCGACATTTGTATCGCAGAAGCGAAAATGACCTGGGAAGAAAGTTTAAGTTCTGGAAATGGGACTTCGTTCCCATTTCCCATTTTTGGCGATTGGAGCTCGGTTGAGGTGATTTTTGGTCCGATTTTCATGGAGAACAATGGGGTAAGTGTTCTTAACTAAATTTTGGTTATATAACTTGAAGCTATTACGATTTTTAGCGTTTAATCGGAGGATTTGTTGGAAAAGGGTAGAAAACCCTCTTGGTTAGAATCAAGGAATTGAGGGGCCATTTGTGGTCCGATTTGGGTGTTCTTGGTATGTACGGACTCGTGGCGAGACGAGGATTCTGGAAATGTAAATTTCAAAATTTTTCGGGACGTAGGCCCAGGGCTCGGCTTTTGCCAATTTCGTATTTTTGAGTATTTTTCGAGTTCTTTCGATTAGGTTATGTCCCATTAGCATATTATGATGTATTCCTTGTGATTTTGGATAGATTGGATGTGCGTGGAGGCCGGTTTGAGGATCCAAGGCATCGCGGGCTAGAGTTTTCGCCGGATCGAGATGGGTAATACTTGTAAATGATGTCCTGAGGGTTTGAAACCCCGGACTGGCACATCATAGTGCTATATGGAGGTGACTTGCACGCTGGATAACGGCGTGGGGTAGAGCACCATTGGGGATTGTGACTTGGCCCGTCCCGCTTAATAAAAACACTACTAAATTTCTTGAGTTGAATTGACATCCTGTTAAAGGTATTAATTATCATGATTTGGACTGATTGTCATGTTTTGGGCTTCGTGCCGAATATTTGAATCCTTCGGGGATTAAGTCATTGTTTTTGCATTACTGTGCACATTTCTATCTCAGTCCAAGGTTTAAAAATGCTATTTTGCAAACTCAGCCATCTTTTTAAGATTTGAAAACTTAATTGATATTTTACTGATACTTTTGCTGAGAACTGCTGTGTGACTAGTGCCCAAGGGGCTTATGTGCATTCATGAATATGCATGTATCGGGCTGCACGCCGCCGCGGGAGTGATATTGATATTGCGCTTGGGCTATAGAGCCCCTCCGGAGTCTGAACCCCCACAGTGAGCGCCGGGCGCCTAAACGGATCGGGATGTACGCCGCAGCGTCATGTTCATGTGCATTGCATTGCATTCATACATTGGTTTCTGTTTGTACTACGTGGCATGATATTTAGCACTCATATGTTATTGGCATACATGTATTACTTGCCTTGTTGACCAGATATCCTGGTGTAAATTGTTAAAGGAGTGTTGGGCCCGAGGGGCTGATTTGTGTGCGGACTTGCACTACTTGATGTTGCTGTCATATGCTTGACTGTTAATAACGAAAGAAAGAGATGTTTTCAAAATAGGTTTTAAACTGAGCCAGATGTTTTATAAAGGATTTTCATGGAACTACTGCTGTCTAAAAGGTGTTGTACTGTATTTTTATAGCATGGGATAGTGCTCTTGCGTGATTTATTTCTTCTCAGCAATATTTACTTTTATTACCGCTGAGTTGGAAGTACTCACTTTACTCCCTGCACCATGTGTGCAGATTCAGGTATTTTGGGAGCTTAGCTAAGCTCGTTGCTGTTTCAGAGTTTTATTGGAGTTGTCGAGGTAGCTGTCTGACGTTCGCAGGACCCGACTCCCTCCCTACTTCTTTATTATTTTTCGCAATTTTGATCGCTTGTTGTACTGGAGTATTACTATTCTTTATTGTTAGAGGCTCTAGACTCATGACCCCCAGGTCTTTGGGAGACTATTCAGTTAAGATTGTAGCTTTATTGTTAATAATGATAATCAAATGATTGGTTTGAGCTTCTTGCTCGGGTTGAGAGTGCAAATGGTCAGGCTTGCCTAGCAATTGTGTTGGGCGCCATCACGACCGGGTTTGGGGTCGTGACAAGTTGGTATCAGAGCCTAGGTTACTAGGCCTCATGACTCATGAGCCAGTTAGTAGAGTCTCGCGGATCGGTACGGAGACGTCTGTATTTATCCTCGAGAGGCTGCAGGACCTTTAGGAAAAACTTCACTTTCTTGGAATTCTTATCCTGCGTACTTGATTCAGCTTGAGATATAATTCTCGAAAATTACTTCCACATGTCGGTATGCGCACGTGAGCGCTCAGTAATATATGTGCCTTGATGGCTTGTGATTCCCCGATCGAGGGTCGAGAAGTAATCATTTTGAGTATGTTGGGCCAGTCTGGAGGACTTTAGGCTAGACCTTTGCTTATGGCTCGAGCACCAAGGTGCTGATTTTGTGAGCTGGAGTTATGAACTTATATGTTCAGTATTGTCCCAAATTGCGGGAATGGCGGCTGGATATCCATGTGATGAGTATGTTGGTACTGTGAGATATATCTACGTGATCTTGGTAGTGACGAGGGAGTCTGCAGGATAATAGATGAACTGTTAGGTGTTCGATTCCTTTTGTGATTTGTTGTGTAGCCCCGAGTTATGGGCGCGTGAATAATATTTTTCGTATTCCTAGTTGGGAAGTGTAGTACACTACGTATGGCGGTATGAGTTCAGACTCAGGAAGACTTAATGGCTGTGATATGTGTATGGCAGTGGAAGGTATACAAAAATATTGAGAAAATATTTGAATAGCCTAAATAATAGAGGATTGAAAGGTATTTTCTATATGTTATGATTCAAATAGGTGCAACGCATGTCCATGTATCAATTTTGATAGTATAATACATGTAGTATTGAGATTTATGTAATCGATATGCATTGTGATGCCTTGTCAAGTTGTGGATGTTTTGTTAGGATGGTTTTGGTAATTCTCTGGCAGGTGGATAAGCCCAATTACAAAGGAGACTCTGCCGAAATTTTTAAAAAATTTGGGACTTAGTAAAAAATTTGATCGCCTAGAGAGTGGGCTTGACTGTTATGTGAGTGAATGCAGAAGAGTGATTTGTGTTTCCACAAGCTTATGAAAGAGTGATTTGTGTTTCCACAAGCTTATGAAAGAGTGAGTTTAATCCCACTAGGGTATTACGACAGCAATGGAGCATATGCGTTATGAATATAGTGCGTTATGATATATGGCTTCGAGCCAAGTTGGGGAGCTTGCTATTGATTAGCGGATTGTGTGGTTATGTACTATGTTAGTTCTGATTTTATGCATGCTGGCGAACCAGTTCTGGTTGCAGAAATTGAGCTGAGACTGGCACGAGTGAAGCAAAATTTTGATAAAGGTTATATGATGCTTCGTAGATGTGAGAAAAATTATAGTATGTCTTGAGCTGTTGTTAGTAAAGAATGCCCAGTGTATAAAGAAGGAAGATGTTTGGTGGTATTCGAATGAGATCATATCCTGTGGTGTCAGAATGCCAATGAGGCACAAGTGGCTTTGTTAGCTGAGCAGGCTAAATGCAAGTTGAATAGAGTCGATGACTCTTGAGAATGGTTTAATGTGTTCAAGATTTTGCATGTAACAGTCAGGTGTCTTAAGATTGTGTATGTGGCTAGAGACTGCACTTTTGTTAGAAGAGATCAAGACTTGTGGTATGTTATGTTAATTATGGGATTCTATGTATCCGTATTTGAAAGGTAATGGTGACGAATTCAGAATCGCAGGAAGTTCTTCAAAATAAAGTATTATTGAATGTGGTATTTCTGGGACAACATCTGAGAGAGTATTCAGTGGCCTATGGGTCTTAGACCGAGTGGTCTTATGTACGAGTCTCGTGTGGTAACCTGAGTTGAGGTATTGTGGTGCTACAGCGAAGGAGAATATTAAATTAAAGATGAATCAGAAAGGAAATTGGGATAAACGGAATAGCTTGATAATAAACCGAATCAGTATGATAAGGTTATAATTAATTCGTTGTATGTGTTCGGGGTAATGAGTCTTACAGGTATGGTGCAACAAAGCTCTTGCGTGTGGGCAGTTGCTTAGCCTGGTTTGGGTAGGAGGATTCAGTCCTAGCAGTTTAGCTTGTGCAATGGGATTGGAAGAAGGGGTTCGTGATGTGTTTTACAGTGGTTTGAAAATGAGTATATTTCCTATTGGTATGCGAAGCTTGGAGCGTGTAATAATTTTCTCCTATATGGGATCATAAGAGTTCTTGACTAGTTGGGTGCGTCGATGTCTGCGGCGCAGGAGAGAGATAGAAGTCCTTATGTTACCTAAGTGTGGTATGGTCTGTGTGTTCTGATATGGAGAATTGAGAATTTTGTATTCAAGGTTTGGGTTCAGTTAATAATATAATGGGAAGTCATTAAAATTCTTGAGCAGCGCGGGCAGCTGCAGATAATTTAAGAATCAATCTTTCTGGTGATTAAGGAAAATGGTACTGCTATTCTAGTGATTTGGCGGGATATATGTTCAAAAAGGGCAAGGTAATGTAAACTGATAATATCTGGTGGTATTGCGGTATTCTCTTGTTGGATCGACTGTGATGATTGAGTTGTTGATGGCATAGGGAAATTTCTGAATGTCTTTCGTGGTATGAATGGATGCTTGATGTGTTATGTATTCGTACGGCGGAGTGTGGGATCAGGCATGGTGATTCATGTGTTATATATGTGTTGGGGACTAGAATTTCTCGTGATCCACCTATGCAGTGGTTGTAGATCGTGTGTATCGGCATCGTTTAGCGGTTATTGGGAAATTAGAAGCCCTAGTGGATCTCTGCTTGCTTGATATGTTAAGTTTGGGTTATGATATTAGATTGCAGACTGGTTGTTCCGATGTCAGGGTGTCCAGACTAATGTGATATGGAATATGTCGGAAAATGCCACAGGTTGCGTGGCAGAGTGCATCAGGTTACGTTCTAGTAGGGTAATTGTATTCCAAACACCAGCGGACGGCTGTCAAGTATTGCTTGTTAGTTGGGCCTTCATGGCGGATGTCAGTGCAGAGGTTTCTACCATTGATTCAGTTTTGGTATTGAGGTACTTTTGGATGCGTTTCTTGTGGCCGTGTATGTCGCCGGATGAGATTGTAGATTTCGGTATTAAATTGGTGTCGGGCACCGTAGCGTACGGCTCTGGCAAGAGTTATAGTAGTAGGAGCAACTTCAAGCTTCTTGGCATTGAGTTCATTGGCAGGCCGATGGGGCTACGTATTCAGATTTAGATGGCTTGGTTGGCCCCGATATGTATTGTTGAGGGATAGGTTGAATCTATCGTTATTTAGCGGGTTAGTGCTTTGGGGAAGTCTGTGAATTGCTTTGGTTTCAGACATCAATATGTGTGTGGCTGTCTATCTTGAGCATGGTAACTTGAGATGCTTCATGTGTAACAGCGTTTGGATAGGATCGCGTGTTGTGGCGAGGCCACGTGAAGTTATGACCTTTCGAGGAGGATTCAGATACTCTATTTCTATGATGTGAGACGAGATCTCAGTTTTGTGTTGTAATGGTACTGTTGAGCTTGAGTTACAGCTCTTTTGTTTGAGTTATTTGTCATGATTTGAGTATGTTCAGATCGCCCATCATTGGTGCGTGGATTATGCAAGTTGTGGCTTAGGCCTGTGATGAGGGGTCATATCACCGGAGTGGTGCGTTGAATTCGAGGTGATCATTGGAGTCATTAATGAATGCGAACCGATTTGATTACAGCTTGTTGGAAGAATAATATCGAGGTTTGGCTCGAAAATTTATTGTGGTATTAGTCAACAAGGAAGTGGCTTCATGACCGGTTGATCCGAGAAAATGATACAGTTTACCGCGTGTTTCGTTATTCGTTGGTAGTAAATGAAAGTTCTAGAATAAGACCTTTGCTAATAAGAGGTGTTTCCATCGGTATTCGGGTGTTGTGGGCAACTGTTGTGAATAGAGGCTATCATTTCAAGTGTTGGATTGTGGGGTATATTATATGATTTCACCTGAGGTTGCAGGTATGGGTTATTACAGCTGGTTCGGATTTATTCTGAGTAAAATTGTGAGGTTCTGATCTTGTGTAAGATTTCAGAAGGTGAAATTTAGTTCTATGGTTTATAGACTAGATGGATTGTGAAACTTCAGCTAAGTTGTGTTGTCGGACCTATATGAGATAGGGAGACGTGGGATCACCCCGGGCATATGCTTGATAAAATTATTCAGCTGTTGGTGAACTTCTAGAACAACTCTGGGTCCGCTCGAGGACGAGCGTTTGTTTAAGTTGGGGAGGATGTAACGACTCGACCCGTCGTCACATGAGTTACCGCCCCATTCTTCCCTTTTTCTGCTCCCTTATGTTTCATTATCGGTATTGGGTGCGTTAGAATTTAATTGGAGTGATTTTATTAAGAAATAAGACACTTAGTCTCTTTTAAGAAGACTTAAATTGGAAAAGTCAACCGGATGTTGAATTATGAGTTAGAGGGCTCGAAATTGAATTCCGATGATTCGGTTAGCTCCGGGTGATGATTTAAGGCTTAGGAGCGCAATCGGAAGTAATTTTGGAGGTCCGGTGAAGAAGTTAGCCTATTTTGGCGAAGTTAGTATTTTGGCGATTTCCGGTGGATAGGTGATATTTTGATCCGGGAGTCGGAATGGAATTCCGAGAGTTTCAGTAGCTCCGTTAGGTGATTTTTGACTTGTCCGCAAAATTTCAGATCATTCAAATGTCGTTTGACTGAGTTTTTGATCGAATATGCAATTCAGAAGTTTTTAAGAAATTTAGGCTTTGATTTGGTCATAATTGAGGATTTTGATGTTAACGATAGTGTTTTGATGATTGGAACAAGTTTTAATAACGTTATAGGATGTATTGGTATTTTTGGTTGAGGTCCCGGGGGCCTCGGGGTGAATTCGGGTGGTTGAACGAGAGAATTTGAAGTTGGAAGTTTGCTGGTTTTGGTTGCAGCAGGTATTTCCGCATCTGTAGAAGGGAGACCGCAGATGCGGCTTCGCAGAAACGGAAGAATCTCCGCAGGTGTGAAATAGTGAGAGTCCATCAAGTTCCTCATAAGCGGAATTTTATTCGCTTAAGCGAGTCCGCAGAAGCGGGTAAGCGGTCGCAAAAGCGGAAGGAGGAGGCTTGGGAGGTTCCGCAGAAGCGGAACATTTTTCGCAAATGCGAGTCCGCAGAAGCGGACTATTAACCGCAGAAGCGGTACTGGGCAAAATGAAGGAACCCGCAGAAGCGGAAAAATACCGCAGAAGCGGAAGTCGCATAAGCGACATTTGTATCGCAGAAGCGAAAATGACCTGGGCAGAAAATTTAAGTTCTGGAAATGGGACTTCGTTCCCATTTCCCATTTTTGGCGATTGGAGCTCGGTTGAGGCGATTTTTGGTCCGATTTTCATGGAGAAAAATGGGGTAAGTGTTCTTAACTAAATTTTGGTTATATAACTTGAAGCTATTACGATTTTTAGCGTTTAATCTGAGGATTTGATGGAAAAGGGTAGAAAACCCTCTTGGTTAGAATCAAGGAATTGAGGGGCCATTTGTGGTCCGATTTGGGTGTTCTTGGTATGTACGGACTCGTGGCGAGACGAGGATTCTGGAAATGTAAATTTCAAAATTTTTCGGGACGTGGGCCCAGGGCTCGGCTTTTGCCAATTTCGTATTTTTGAGTATTTTTCGAGTTCTTTCGATTGGGTTATGTCCCATTAGCATATTATGATGTATTCCTTGTGATTTTGGATAGATTGGATGCGCGTGGAGGCCAATTTGAGGAGCCAAGGCATTGCGGGCTAGAGTTTTTGCCGGATCGAGGTGGGTAATACTTGTAAATGATGTCCTGAGGGTTTGAAACCCCGGACTGGCACATCATAGTGCTATATGGAGGTGACTTGCACGCCGAATAACGGGCGTGGGGTAGAGCACCATTGGGGATTGTGACTTGGTCCGTCCCGCTTAATAAAAACACTACTAAATTTCTTGAGTTGAATTGACATCCTGTTAAAGGTATTAATTATCATGATTTGGACTGATTGTCATGTTTTGGGCTTCGTGCCGAATATTTGAATCCTTCGGGGATTAAGTCACTGTTTTTGCA